>PVJI01011579.1:0-55344 GCA_004026765.1 Micronycteris hirsuta | reverse complement strand
CTCGCCCCGCCCCGCCCCGCGCTCGCCCCGCCCCGCCGCTCGCCCCGCCCCGCCGCTCGCCCCGCCCCGGATATCCGGCCTGCTCCGCCTCCGAGCCGTAAGGCTATGGCGCTTTGCGAGGGATTGGGCTGTGGGAACTCTCTGCACTGGCCTCGAGTGCTGCTCTTCGGAGATTCCATCACTCAGGTACCGCCGCCCGTCCCCGGCCTGCCTCTCACCGAGCGGGTCTCTCGGGCGTCCTCGGCCACGTCCCCGCCCAGAGCCACGGGCCCGGCATCCTCAGCGACGGCCCGCGTTTCTGCCGTGTGTCACCCGCTGCCCTGTCCCCGGCGCAGGCTGCCCCGAGCAGTTGATACCGCTCACGGCGACCTCAGAGGCGTCGCGTCCCAGCGCCGCCGGCGTCTGTGGAAAGAGCCGGCGTGGCTCCTGCTTCTCGTTCCCGGCCCCAGGGCGACGGGGCGTGCCCCGCGGCGCGGGTTCCTGGGCTCCTCTATCCTCAGAGGACAGAGCCCGAGTCCGCCCCGAGTGCGCCCCTCCCGCTTGCCTTTCTGTCGGGGTTTTAGGAAGCGTCCAGGCGCGCGGTCTCCGCATCTTCGTCGGTGGCGGTTCTTTCCCACCGCCCGAACCTGAGTGGCTCCCGCGCCTTCGGAGCGCAGCGCCTCCGGGTGGAGACCAGGGAGCCGGCCCCTCGGCTTCGTCGGCGGGAACAGGTTGAGCCCGAGTAAAACGCTTCCGAGAATAAAATATACAGAAGGCCATGATTTTATTCAAGATCATTTCAACTCACGTTAAGGAGGGAAAAAATGTTATTTCGGAGGGAGTACATTTTTAAAAATTACTCTCCCGTGGTTTTATCTTCATTATTTTTCTAACATTCAGACATAACATCCCTAAACCCTATTTTCGTGTGTATGCCAATAATTGGTAACAATTTTTAGGCATCTGGGCCTAAAATCCACGGGATTCCCAGAGTCCACGGGAATGTATATCAAGACGTCCACCCTGAGTTCTGTAATTGTCTTGCTGATCCTTTCAACTGTGGAACGGTGATAGAGCGCGGCTTCCTTTCCTAGCCGAACACACAGTTGGCTTCATCTCTCATACTGAGATGTCCTCGTAGCTCTGACAGATAACGGGGACGCGGACCGGGCTTCCCCCAAGCCTGCACAGCTGGCTCAAGCCCGAGCCGCAGGGAAGGGAAGGAACCACCTTGCACTCCCAGAGCGCGGCTGCGGTGTAGGGACCCCAAGTGGCCTTGGGCAAAGCACAGGGGCAGGGCCGCGGCAGGCCGGGGCACATACCCTGAATTGCTCACTGAGATGCCCCTTGGTTACTAAAATGCCCTGCTCACTGGGTAAGTACTAACAGGCTTTTCTTTCTTCAGTTTTCTTTCCAGCAGGGTGGATGGGGCGCATCCCTGGCTGACAAGCTGGTCAGGTGAGCTCAGTCCTGCCTGGTCCCTGTCCCCGCGTGCTTGGTGATGGAGAGTGATGGGCACCCCCACCCCAGCTTCACTATGCTGTCCTAGTCAGAATGGGGGTGCTGGGGAGGAGGGAAGGGAACCTTAGGGGTTCAGGAACAAGAACTTCCACCCCCTTGTGAAAGCAAACCCTGTAAGTTGTGAAAAATGTATCAAGGGTTTGGATCCAAAAAACACAGCTAATTCACCATGTAAAGGCAACAAGTTCTATTTCCATTATTATGATGGGTATGAGTTAAATGATTAGTGAGTTCAATTTGAGGAAAGAATATATTCTTAACCCAGTTTGGATAGAAGTTTTTCCCTCCAAAATTCTTTATAAAACACACCAAAAGTAGTGGTGATTTTGGTATTTTATTTGTCAAACTTAAGTGTACGCTAAGGAATTCACTAAGAGGGAAACAGTTTCCCAATTCAAGAGGTTAAAAACAAATACTTAGAAATATCTCCCACATTAGAAACAAGAGACACAAGTATTTGGGGTGCCGGACGCTGGGCGGCAGGCCCCGTGCCTTGGCCTCCTCCAGCAGAAACCGGCCGACGAGCTGCCAGCTCTTCATCGCTTCACAGTTTTCTTCGTCAGTGTAACTGACGCGCCAAGAAAATACCTTTTATTTCTAAAGGTGAAATGTGTTTTTAAAAGTCTTCACTTTCTCCTTTTATTTTTATCCCCTAAACTAGAAAAAGAAAAGTTGACCTTCCAGCTTTTTCTGTTCCTAAACGCTTTCTCTATTTTAGTGGATTTAACATAAAAATGTGCAGGTGCGTCCTTCCATCCGTCAGCTTTCTCTTCTGGGGGACACTCACCGGATGCCCGAGGCTGCTCACACTACCTTCTCATTTCATCTCTGCAGCTACTGCGCAGCACGGGGTGGTTTCCTTATTCTCCTACCCGCGTCCCAGCTGACAACAATCGGGGAGGGCGAATGACAAGGTCACACCCCTGGGGCGGGCAGGCGGCGAGAACGGGGCGCCTGCTCCTGCGCTGGGTGGCCGAGTCCACACACCTGGGCTTACTCAGGTGTCTAGAACACAGCAGGTGCTTCTCCTTAACCTGGTGCCTTTAGTCCGTTCGCCTTTTCTGGACAAATAGAAGGAGGTATTGAAAAATTAATTGTTCGAATGGCCTGAAAAGCTCCGGGAATTTGAAACGTTTAATTCAACATTTTAAATGTTTAATTTTACACTGTTTCAAAGTTAATTTTAGCACTAAAATCTTGTCAGAATTAATAGCGTGCAGGTGTGAGTTCTGGAAGACCACTTGATTAGAAGCCAATGTTGTGGAACTGAGAGTAACCACAGAGAGGACAGAGCTGGGGACAGTGTGTGGTCTGTCGTGCCTCGTTCCATAGCTTCGCAACAGCAGCGCGGCGCTCTGCGGAATGCAGTCCTGCCCTGGGCGCCCCCACTCGCCCGCGCTGCGGTGCCACGGTGCAGCCAGAGGCAGAACCCTGTGCCCGTGGCCTTCAGGCAGGCAGGTCTCTGGAGAAACGAGGAGGCTGCGGGGCTGAAGGGCTGTGACGTGGGGATGCGGGAGGGGTGACTGGGTGGGAGCCGTCACCTGCCGTCTCCGCTGAGGGACCGAACAGTTCAACAGTTCACTGCTCCTCCCTTCTAAGCCCCAGAACTGACATCGTTTCCATTCCATGCCAACCTGCCCTTCTGGTGGGCACGTTTGCTCCGCAGCCGTGGCCGACCTGGGCCCTGCGCCCGCTTCAGCCATCGGGCCGTCGGCACAGCCCTGGCCGGTTCAGCGGCAGTGTAACCTAGTCACCAAGCCTGAAGGTGATGGAGACGCCCCCGGCTGCCCTCCTGTCCCGCCACGTGGCTACCAATACATTTAAAGTGCGTAATTGTGTTCACAGTGGTGTCTGTTTCCTATTTGAGTAAGATCTTGGTTTGTTACAAAAGCATTTTTAACAGTTCTTAAATCCATTAAACCTTTGAAAATTTATTGATTGTAGGAATTTGAACCAAAATGAACCACATCAATTTGCTAATCACAAACTGAAATCCAAGATTTATTTTTGAACCAACTTTTTATTACGGATAACGTCCATGCTCTACAAACGGGCCGGTGGCCACAGCTGCTCGCTGACGGAGTCGGGGCCAGTTTTCAGTCGGCCGCACGGCACTGCGACTCGCGTCACGGGTGTTTCAGAAGGAAAAGGTGCCTGCTAATTACCTGGTTTAAACCAAAACACAACTCATGTACTTACTAAAATGACTTAATCGAAGCAAAACCGTGGGGTGACGCCGCTGGGTGAAAAGTAGGGTTGCCCCGTAACTTTATTCCGCTCCGCACGGGCGTCAGGGCCGGGCGGCCGGGCGTGGGGGCCGGCGCTCTGTACCTTCCACTCGGTCTTTTCTAATGTTTGCTTTTAGTCTTTTGGTTTTTATTTTGATCTTCTACTCAACTCTGCTGTAAATCTAAGACTCTAAGAAAGCAGTCTATTAAAAAGTCTCAAATATTCTGTACAGGTATTCCAATAAACACACCACTGTTACATTTGAAGTCCCGCTTATTAGTGACTTTTTACCTATGATTCTTGCTCAGATTAATGCCTCCCTGCAGTAAACACCACTTGAGATTTTCTTTTATTGATTTGGGAAACATCAACTTGTCCCACCCATCCGTACGGTGATTGGTTGATTCTTGTTTGTGCCCTGACCTGGGGTCAAACCTGAAACCTTGGCATGTCGGGATGACACTCTAAGCCACTGGGCTACCCAGCCAGGCCTGTGACTCTGTTTTCAAAGCGCCCCACTCTGCCGGGCTGTGATCAGCTCGTCTGCAGGCTGGGCCACGGTCCTCTCCCTGCAGTTGTCCGCCACTCTTCAAGGCTCTGCCGGCTCACCCCGACCTTGGGAAGGAGCTGTGCTGTCACTCTGACCAGAGCCGGGCGGGGCGGGCAGGCGCCCTGGTGGCCCAAGCCTGGCACGCACCCCGCCCCCGTCCGCTGTGAGGTTGGCTCTGGGGTGGAAACTGTTGTCCGCAATTCACCTTTAAAATCTTTTATTTCAGAAAATGTGATGTTCTGAATCGTGGATTTTCAGGCTATAATACTAGGTGGGCCAAAATCATCCTTCCGAGGCTGATCAGGAAAGGGAGCGTCTGGGACAGCCCAGTCGCAGTCACGATTTTCTTCGGGGCCAACGACAGCGCGCTGAAAGGTAAAGGCGGTGTGTGTCTCCCGCGATGGCAAACACCACGGCGTGTCCTGCGTCCTCGTCCCCCGGCAGACGAGGTTCCCCAGCACTCAGTGCACATCTCCTCCGCCTCCAGCGCCAGGGAGTCCCGTTCCCGCCCCTCTGCACGCCAGGCGCTGACCCGGTTTCACACTCTGAGGTCCGGAGTTGGGGGGCGCTGCGTTCGGCCCGGGCTCCGGTGTGCACCCTGCACAGGAGTCTTACCACCCGAGAGCAGCGCGGGGCGGCAGGAGGGCCTTGTGCCTGGTGTGGGGTCAGCCTTCACGTGAGGAGGGCCAGGTGGTCACCTGGCAGAGGTTCCTTCAGGTGGCAGGGCCTTTTCCTGCCGCTCGTGGGCCCCTGGGGACATCTCAGGTGAGGCTCAGGCAGGGGACCGGCCGCCTCTGCTCGGCAGCAGGTTACAGGGTCGGTAGGGGCTGCAGGTGGCCTACTTGGGTTAAAGTGACGTCATTTCTCCATAGCTACATGTAGAATTTTTCTTAAATGGGGAGGTTTTATCAGATTTGGGACAAGGCAAAAACACTTTTCTAAGCCTAAAAGCAATGGAGGAAATTGCCAAGGAAGAAAGTATTTCGTGAAATAAAATACTTTGTCAAAAAAAACTTTAAAAAAAATGACACAAGGAAAATATTTCCAAAAATACAGTAGACAAAAGGTTAATGTCTTTCATGAAACCAAGAAAAATATTAACTCCAACAGAATAACGGGCAAAGGCAGGAATAGACGGTTCACAAAGAAATTTAAAAACCAATACATGTTTTTAAAATGCGTGAAAACTTGTTACGCCCCCAAAACACAGATCAGCACAAGGAACTTGGGGTTTTGACTCAAATGAGAAAGTGGTGTAAGCAGTGAGCCTTACAGCACTCTCCAGGTTCCTGGTGGGCACGCTTGTGCTTTCCAGAAAGCTCCTCGGGGGCCTGGAATGCAGCCAAGTGTGACACGTGTCACAGCAAAACCAGGGTGCTGCACGGGGGGGGGGGTGCCCATGTGGTCACCTTACCAGTAAGTTTGGTGTTTCTGAGAACTGTGCCCATAACATGATGTGAAAAAAGCACATCACAGCACTGCGTCTTCGCTGTGACCCCTTTAAACAAACACAGCTGCGTGGGGAGGACGGGAAAGAAGTGCGTCCAAGTGCCTGCTGGGTTCTAGGCGGTAGGAAGGCCCGGGTGGTTTGCAGATGGCCTGCAGGGGGCTCTGGGACGCCCGTGGGAGCCCCCTCGAGCCAGTCCCTTGTGGCCGTGGCAGCAGCGGCAGCACTAGGTGACCGAGTGCCCCTGTGGGAAGGCACCTCGCTCTCAGTGCTGGACACACCGGCTGGCTTCGCTCGCAGACGCCTACCAGGCAGACCGTCCTCTCTCTCCCCGAGAGCGACGAGACAGGTGGAGAGGCCGGGCACTTGTCCAGGGGCGTGTGGCTGCTCAGTGACCGAGCCGGAGTGGAGCCCGGCTGTCATGCTTCACGCACTCGGCCTGACTGGGAACCACGTGGTCACCAGAGGAGGGGGACGGGTGTGCCTCCCCGCCTGCGCCAGAGCCTTGGAGGTGGCTTGGCGAAGGACTGTGGCCTTGAACCCTCCCCTCTCTGGCCTTGGAGCTCCACAGTTCCCCGGTGACGTCAGGGGTGTGGGCATCAGAGCGAGCGTTCATCATAGCCGCCAGCTGACCCGGAAATGTCCGTGTCCCCCGGCAGACGAGAACCCCAAGCAGCACATCCCCCTGGACGAGTACGTGGCGAATTTGCGGAGCATGGTGCAGTACCTGCGGTCCGTGGACGTGCCCGAGAGCAGGGTCATCCTCATCACGCCGCCCCCGCTCTGCGAGGCCACGTGGGAAAGGGAGTGCCTCGCGCAAGGTGAGCCAGCGGGGAGCGGGGGCCACGGTGGGGGTGCCCTCTGGCCTGTGCGCGCAGGTTCCTAGGGGTCTGTCCGTCCACACTGGTCTGTGTTTGCAGTCAAGCTAAGGTGAAAAGCATAGCTTCCATGGAGGCAAACTGAGAGCTTCGACACAAAAACCAGTCGCACTTTGATTTTCTGCCTTGTGCGTTCCTAACTCCAGGGTGCCCGTGAAGCCACTGCAGGCGGGGCAGACACTGAGCGCACGTCTCCAGACTCGCTGCGGCTCTCCCCGTGGTGCCGAGGCGGGGTGGGGCGGCTTTGTGCCTTCAACACCGAGGTCCCCTCTGGGGTGGTCTCCTGACTCCCCAGCAGTGGGAGGTGCCTGCTGCCGGCTGCCTCACCCATTATGGTCCGTGTGGCCCTTTCTCCACTCTGCCACCCTGTGGCTGACACCTCCCTCCAGTGACTGGAGCTCCTTCCCCCAAAACAGAGGCGGCTCTGCAGGCACACTGCACAGCAGTGTTCCGGGGGACAGGCACCTCTGCGTCACGTGGGTGGGCGGCTGCCTGTGGCTCTGGGCACCGCGGCGCCAGGCTTCTAACCACCCCCCCACCCCCAGTTCATCTCTGCCTGTTCACGTGCTGTGCAGGCTCTGGCCAGGGGCTCGGGGTACAGAAGTGACTGGAGCCTGGCTGGGGAGGGAGGCGTTCAAGTGGGTGGGGGTTTGCGGCGACGCGGTAAATGGCGTGGCAGAGCTGTGGACAGAGGTCTGTGGAGAGCACTGCAGCAGAACCTGGTGACATCAGGGAGCCCTCGCTCGCCAGAGGAGGTCGACGGGAAGTGCCCTGGAGAGCGTGTGGGAGGAGGGCGCCCAGAGGAAAGGCCCCGTGGTCCGGAGGGCAGAGGGAGGCCGCTGCCTCGGGCATTGCTGCAGGAACTGCTCCTGCTGAGCATGGGTGGGGCGGCCCCAGGGGTGCAGGGGGTGCCTCCCGGGCTGCCGCTTACAGCAGTCGTCAGCTCTGGCAGACGTGTTTCAAGCGGGATGTGGTAGGGAAGAAAGTCAGCATCTAGAACATGGCAGGCACTCTTCCATGAGATTTCACTCCCTGGGCGTGTGCACCGAATCCTGGCATCACACACGTTTTTTACTTCCGTTTTCGGCAGCCAGGCTCAGGAGGCATTGGGCATGGTTCTGGTGTGGTCCGGAGATTAGCAGCTCAACACCCCCTGGGAACTCGGGAGCCATGCAAACTCTCAGGCCACCCCAGACCCACCTGCTGGCCTGCGGTCCCAGGTGGAGCCCCTCAGTCCTCCATGCGATCCTGACGTGCGCCCAGGTTCGAGACGCGCCACACTGCACCGGGCCAGCTAACTGCACCCCGTGGGTACAGCTAGGGAAGCTGTGTCGGGAGACAGCCAGGCCCGCTGGTTCACGGACTGTCTGCGGCTCCCCGAGTGGCACTGGCAGGGCTGACTAGTTGCCAACAGACGGCGTGCTCGCAAAATATCGACTGCCCGGCCTTTGCCGAGCCCCGAGTCATCCCCGTGACCTGTGCGCTCCCCTCCAGCTCCTCCCTTCTCTGGTTGATCGTGTGCAGTTTCTTCACGAGGCTGCAGTAGCTCCTTGTCACGTGTGCACCCCCCGAGGTCTCACCACAGCCTTCTGCTGTGACGCAGCCCTTACTGGCCTTACTGCACGGGACCTCCGTCCAGGGTCCTCAGGAGGCCGTGGGGAGCCTGGGCCTGTGCTGCTCCCCAGGTCCCCAACTGCCCCCGCCGGGTCCGTAAGCCCATGCCTGTTGTCTGAGAAACCGTCCGGGTCAGAACCAGCACAAGGCCCAGTACTTGGGTTGCTCAGTCACCATGCGGATTTCCGCTGTTCCTTACAGGTTGCAAGTTAAACCGCCTGAACGCGGTGGTTGGTGAATACGCCAGCGCCTGCTTACACGTAGCCCGAGACTGCGGGACGGATGCACTGGACCTGTGGGCCCTGATGCAGAAGGACGGTCAGGTACGGTGGCTTGCTCAGTCCTGTTGGGGTGAGTAGGGTCCCACAGAAGTGACTGCGCTGTGTGTGACGTAGGTAAGACAGTTGTCCCCTTCACCACTGAAAAACGCAGGGGCGGAAAGGAGGAGTGGAGGGGCCCGGGGACAGCTTGCAGACCCAGCACCTGCTGGGCCTGGCCCTGCGGTCCCTTACCGGTCAGGTCCGCCCCCGGGGGGAGGGGCCGTGAGCGGTTAGCTCACTCCCAGGCAACACAGTGAGTTTAAGTAGAACGTGGTATCAGCTAAGCTTCATACGTTGTGATAAGTAGCTCTAATTATTGTTTTTAAACCCAGAAAGCCCGTTTACAAATGCAAAAGATAAAAAGAACAATATGCAGAATGACAGAAGAGCCCTTCGGAAGACAGTCTGACAGTGTGATACAGTTAGACACACTCGCGCAGGGCCTGCTGTCCACTCCCGGGCACTTGCACAAAGGGACACTGGTCCTGCTCGGAAGCCGGGACCCATGAGCAACAGCCGCTGAGTGCAGCGGGTACAGCACCCCGAGTCCTGTGTCCCTCTGCAGGAGGGCTGGGGAAGCTGCGCCCCGCTGGGCCAGCCGCTCTCCCCCAGCCTCCTGTAGCTTTCGCACACGAGGTGCTAGGACTGAGGGGTCGTCCTTCGAGGTCACCTGTGCTAACGGCCCAGAAGCACCATGAGAGTGGAGCCCTGGAGCCCTGGTCTGAGAGTTGGGAGCTGCATGCCGCCCAGGCTCTAATGGGGTGGGGGCTGGAGCTGCAGGAAAGGCCTCCACCCCCACAGAGAAAGGGCACTAAGGGTCAGCGCGGGAGACCAACTCCTGCAGTTACCGTCCCAGCCCGGGCGGTGGCGCCAATCCTTTGTTCCCAGTAACCTGCCGGTCGATTTAATACCTGGACCAGGGGCAAAAGGGCCCCTTCACAGCCAGGTGTTTGTTCTGTTGATGGTGTTAACGAGCATGTTCACTAGCGGGGCCCCTTCTTTGAATTGCTGACCTGGGAGGATGTCTCAGCTCAGGTCTTCACGACCTGAGGCTAGAAGCTCAGTCTGCAGGGCGCCCACCTTCCCCTCCGAAGGGCGCTGAACACAGGTTGAGACCGCGGGGGGCGGGGGGGGCACCAAGGTGCTGCTGGCGGCGGGGGTGGCAGCGATGGGGCACTGCGCTTAACCGCGTCTCTCCCCTTGACAGGACTTTTCATCCTATTTGTCGGATGGACTGCATTTGTCGCCAAAGGGAAACGCGTTTCTGTTCTCCCGTCTCTGGCCTTTGGTAGAGAAGAAGGTCTCCTCCCTGCCGCTGCTGCTCCCTTACTGGCGGGACGTTGCAGAAGCCAGACCGGAGCTCAGTCTTCTCGGAGATGGGGACCATTAGGCACAGGGAGTGAAGGCTGCGACTTTACAGAACAAGACGTCACCACGCACCGAAATCCCAAGATAACTGACCAAATATTTTTTTCTCAAGCTTAAACCTTTGTTCACGGCCCTGGAAGAAAAACCACCACCGTGTGAAACCAAGATTAATAAAAGCACTGTTGCTTTTCGGGAAAGCTCTGTCCAGAGGTGGGTTGTTTGGATGCTCAGTTTGTGGATTGCTGCAGGGTCTCCAGAGCCACAGCCACACACACACCTGATCAGCCCGCTGATACCACAAAAGGAGAGAAGGTAAAGGCGGTTGTTTTTAAAAAGTGAATTTTATAAAAAATGATTTCCTTACATTCAGCTGGGAACTGCTTCACTCCCAGACACACAACCGCGCACCTTACATCAGATTCCAAAAGTGTAACTAAGATGCAAGAATATCGTAACTAGTTAAAACATAGCAAATACCACGATGTACAAGTTCAAGTATTAGTGTAACAGGTATCTGTGTAACAAACATCCTTAGAGAAGAGACACCATTTGTCACAGGTTGGGTTAATTGCCCTCGAAGTTTACCAGATACCTCATTTAAAACGTGTTGGCTGGTGAGCACACTTCAGGACTTACAGGGGGAAAGCTTTTAACTAGAATTTTAAGGAAATCAGAATTCCATCTGATGACTATCCTTCACACAGTAGGTGCACACCGTCCAGAGTCCCGAGGCACTGGAGTGGGAAACAATGCAAACAGCCACTCACAGGCCAGCACCGGGGGTTTTCAGACTCACTCATGAGAGGCAGCACACCCGCCCCCCTGGGCCCACTGACCACCACTGGTCCTCGTGGCGAGAAAGAGCTCACGTACCCCTGGGCCCCTAGTGTTTAAAACGGTGGCTGTACTCTGAAGTAGTTTAGGTTTTGTGAGTTTTTTAAGCAACAATATTAGAAATACATGAAGATACATACAAAACAGGAAAACTGCCACGCAAGTTAGGGCCCTAAACATGGACAGAATTCTGTCATTTGGCTGTAAACAGGAGTGATTTAATTCTAGAAAGAACTTAGAATTCTATAGAAGCATTAACACAAATTATCCCTAAATATAGCTGTGTCATTCTCCCTGCCCGTGGGAGCTCTGGGTGACACCTAGAAACAGAACCCCCACTTTGGAGAGAATACACAGCTCCGTTTCATCTTTGTCTAGTCTTGAAGGCAAAAAAAAAAATAAGTTACTCTGCGTTCCAGCTGCCCTCACAAGTAACCGCCGGCGCCCCCGACAGCAGAAGAACGCGGGCGTGTCTGCCCTCGGCACTGGCACCAATAAAAGCTCAATTTACAAAAACGTAAATACTTCAACGTGACCCAGCTGTGTGTTCTGCTTTTGCACCACAGGTTGAAGGATATTTTAAACAAACACTAAAACCTGAAAGCCTCCAAACAAGCCAGATTCACCTTACCTGTTCACACGGAAGAGGGCCTAACCACGCGAGTCTGTGTGCAAAGGAAACCCAAACACACGACCAGCACCTGCTGGAAGTCACTTCCCTGTTCCTCCCAGACCTTCACAAAAGTCTGAGTGATTTCAGGTCAACTCTGGAAATACTTCGCACGCTCAGGTCAGAGCGCGCAGGACGCCGACCCCGGCTAGCACTCGGTTTCCTTGCTGTCCACGCGGCTCTGCCGCTGCAGCTTGAACGAGGAAGCCTTCTCGCTCCTGGTGACCGGGCGGTCCGTGAGGTCCTCGAAGGACTTGGCGGCCGTACTGCTGCTGGGGAACGGGTCTTTCTCAAAGCCGTCCTCGTCCGCGTGCGAGTCTGTGCTGGGGTCCTCCTGGATCGTGTCCATCCGCTGGTGGTCCAGTTTCGGAGCCGTGGGCACCAGCGGCGGCACGGGGACGGCCTGCAGCGGCTGCAGGCGGCCAGGGGTCTGCGGCCCCGGAAAGGGCTTGATGATGCGGACCGAGGCGGAGTCCATGCTGCTGAGCATTTCAACGTTCTGGAAAGGGGAGGAGAGGGTGAGCGGCGGGCGTCCTGCAGCCCCAGCTCATGACCCACGGCCTTCCCAGAGGCACCCTGATCCCTCTCAACTCAGGAGTGACTGGAAAGCTAGCTTTCAAATGGCCCAACAACTGACCGTTTAAGGCCCCAAAGAGAACTTACAACAACTATCAAGTTCAGATCTCAAGACAAGATCTAAAAATACTAAGTCGGTGCTGAGAGCTCAGTCGTGGGTGGCTGTGGGGAGGGCCGAGCAGCACCACTGTTTGTCTCCCTCCACCTTCGCTTTCGCTGTTGTCCCTGGACTTGACCCCCCCACACACACACACATACACAGACCCTTCCTGCTGCAGCAGGACCTCCAGCAGCCACGGAGGGATGCCACGGGGATGCCAACGGGAGGTCTTGGCAAGGTCCCGGGTGCAAGAGAACGGCTTCCGCACGGTGTACTTACGCTGGGGTGGAACAGAGACAGGGATTCATACTGCTTGTCCAGTTTCTTATCCTGGGAAGAGAGGAACAGGGAAAGGTTACCACAGACGAAGTCCAGTAAAGTGCACATTCCTTACAGGCTCCTCCTAATACGGAGAAGGTAACTAAGGAGTCACAGAGCGCGGTGTGCCACCAGCCTAGAAGCGCCTCCTTCGCACAGGAAGGACGCCTGTTTTCGGTGGTCAGGAAGGCCAGGTCGAGGCGCTACTTCCCTAAGCGGTTTCCCGCCATGGGCGGGAGCATCCCAAGGGCGCCCACCCCCCTGATGTCCAGGCCCGGCCTGGGCAACACCGGCCACGGCCGCGGGTGGAAGGCCACGGGGACTGTGCCTCGGCGCCCCCAGCCCACCACAGCCTTAATATCCTCAGCTGTCTTATAACCTGCTCCCTGCTCTGCAGAAGCCTGAGCGCACGGTTCCACCCACCGCCCCAGGTCCCTGCCTGGGACGGCGGGCACTGGGAGGGAGGCTGAGCCCGCGGACCCAGGCCTGGCTGCTAGTACGGCTGCCCCGAAGGAGCCTGTGGTCAGAAGCCAGCTGGCCCCTTCCTCCTCACAGCAGCTTTGCCTGGAAACCTAAGATCAGGCCTCAGGGCTCACAAGTGAACTGCTGCTGCTAACAAAGCAGGTGTCACTCAAGTGAAAGCCCCCATCACAGACGGCACCGCTGTCCCTCTGTCAAGGCTCCCACTTGTCACCTGTGGAAACAGCTCTGCTTCAGCCCAACTGCTTGCTCCCCAGGGATCTTCCTCCCCAGACCCAGCAGGCTCAGCGCCTGGAGGAAGGGCACCTCGGGGCCCCACCCCACCAGAGAAGCCAGCCGTGAACACCCGTGCAAGTGGGCTGTGCCGGGATGTTCCACGTGCTCCCATGGGGGCCTTGCAGGAGTATCGGGCCCCGTGGAAGCCCCAGTCTGACCTCCCCGTCTCTGCAGAAGACACACCCTCACGTCCACAGAGAAGCAAGGGGAAGGCTCTGTAAGAATGGTTCTGAAAAAAAGAGCCCCAGCTGATAAAGCGCCCAGCGCTCCTCAAGACAAAACCCAATTCACGTCAGCTGATGCTCATGTGAACGAGAGAAATGACGGCTCGCTCGTTAGCCGGAAGGGCCTGCACGCCGTGCGGGGACACCAGAACGTGCGCACGCCGCGCCTGTCAGCGGTCGCAGCTGAGCCCGGTCAGACAGCGCCCTGCAGTCAGATTACACAATTCCCCAGAAACTACTCGAGAGTAAAGCATCCACACGGAGTGAAATTCTTTACACGACACCAGCAGCTCTTCACGAGATACGCTTTCCTACAAGTGGCACCCAAGATATCACTGGAAATGTCAGATTCTGTTAGGAACAAATTTTATCTTTTCTGAGCAGTACGTAATTGGAGTTGCTAAAAACCATAAGAAAATATTTTATTCCTTAAGGGCGACTTACCACGCAGTGGACGAGCACGCTGAGAGGAATCCAGACGACCAAGGAGAAAACCAGGACAGAACCCACAATGTTGTCTGCTAGAAACTTCCCTGCGAACAATTTAAATTGAGTTAACATCGTGATCAAATACTTCACAAATCTAAATCTCGGTGCTCTTAGGACATCGTCACTGAGACAGACGCCACAGACTGCTGGCCGGAGAGCACGCCGACCCAGCACAGGGAGGGGCGGCTGTGGGCCCACCTGCGGCTCCACACACCCCCACCCAGAACAAGCCCTGGTGGTGCACAGGTGGCAGCGCTCAGCGGTCCCTTGGGGGGGCTGGGGCGGTGGAGCCGTGGACAGAAGGCTGCTGGCAACCATGCTTAAGAGGACAGTGTTGCTCTCTGGGTGTGACTTCTGTGGCTGAACTCTTACCGATGGGCCCTAGAGGACAGAATACCTCCTGCTTCTGCAAAATCGGAGGCCCGTTTGTAATGAAAACTCTGACACCAAGCAGCGTTCAGACATACACCCTGCGGGGCCGAGCTGCGCTGTTAGAGCGGGAAGGAAGCGCGCACTGTGAGGAAGTGCTGCCTGCCAGTGTCTGCTGGCTGCGTCCACGCCCCAGGGGGAACGTCTCCGCCTTCCAGTGCACGTTCACAGCGCAGGAGAGGGAAGCCGTGCTTTTCGAATATCGTCACCAAAACCAGCCCAGCGCTAGGCGGACAACCACCGGGGAAGTCGCCTACCGAAAGTGTTGATGCTCAGCTGGTCGATGAAGTCCCAGAAGCGCTCAATGACGTCCTGGACCCGCTTCTCACATTTGCCCTGTGAACAGAGAACAGCGTCATCCCTACAAGAATCCCAGGGGACAAAACTGGAGCAAACCAGTTGTTACAGACGAGCACCCAGCGAGGACACACCAACCGCACCCCCGACGAGCACAGCCGGCTGCCTGCAGAAAGTTCTCCAACACCACCCCACGCCGTGTTCTGCACGAATAAAATTGCTTCTGTAGAGAACAAAGGGTCTGACTTCAGTGGGTCAGACTGCTGCTAGATTTTTCCTACTCGCTCAGCACCTATTTTAAAATAAAAACTTGCATTTCTGCCGTCTTGGTCAATTTTATAATTAACCTAGAAAACCAAATAAGCAGGACCCTCTGCCCCAAACCACCCACCTCTGCCAAAACCCCCAAGCGCCGCCCGTCTCCGGACCCGGGTCCTGCTCTGGAGCGCGTGTGCTGGAGCGCCCCGACCACGTGGGCGTGCCCGCAGGTCGGGCCCACACACACCCGCCTCCCCGACGGACTCCCACACAAGCACGCAAGTGGGTGAGGAGGACATGCAGCGTCTGCGTTGTGGTTTCCTTCCATGTGCAAAACTGAGTATTTACAACATAAAAACTTCCCATTTGGCAGGGACAGACAAGAGCTGTACGTGAACAAATACTCACATTCATGTCACAGAACCCCACGGTACAGGGCTTCCCTTTCCTCAGAAACAAGTTCTTCTGCTCAGCGTCGACGTAGGGCACGCAGCGGCCCGCGGGGTCCCGGCAGCACACTTTGCACGAGTTGTCCGTCTCTGAAACAAGCGGACACTGAGTCTCCTCGGGGACGTGGCCATCCTTCCCTGCGCCCCTCCCTGCCGTGCCCCCGGGAGAGGGAGAGCATCATTTATCATCTCCAGAGCTAATACTATCCACCTTCCACCCCGCTAGAAAGAACAACTGAGTCCACCTCCTCAGTCCTGAGTAGAGGCCACAAGGTAAAAAATACCTACTCAGAAATGCTTCCTTTCTTTACTAGAGAAAAACCAAATCACTCTCTGCTTCGTACACAGAGCGCCGCCCTCCGTCCCGACTGTCACACTGCCGCCTCCTGCCCCGGGCCTCTCGGGTCTAGGACTCCCTGGAAGGCCAGGGCTGCAGACGGAGCTGCCACCCTGTGCGCGTGGCTCCAAGTGCCCCGTGACAGGAGCCCAGTGGCCTGGGCGCAACGACTCCCTCCACAGGGGCCAGCCTCTGACAGCACATGGGGACAGGAGCGACAGGGAATCAGGTAGCCACCAGCACCCACACAAACAGCGGGAACACCCCAGAAGTCAACTGGAAGCATAACTCAGGACAGACTTCATCGGGGCGAGTTGGCATTTACAGTCACCGAGATCAACGAGGACACCAAAAGCAGGAAAAACCGCTTCAGAGGGAAACCAGGCTCTGTCATGTCCATCACACGTTTCTGGGGCCCTCCCTGTGTGTCCTCTTGGGGCATCCTAAGCCTCTGGCCACACACTCAGTAGTGTTTGCTCGGCATCAGCCATGTCCTCGTGTTTATCTGCACAGCTCTCCGCCAGGAGGGACGCTGCCTCTGCTGCAGGGCGCTGAGGCCCCGCCCAGGGGCTGTGGTGGTGGTTTGCAAACCAGCAGACCTCCCTCGGGGCTGGGGGGAGTGGGGGGGGTGGGGGGGGCAGCAGGTCGGACCTATCGATCCCAGAGGCCGTCCTCAGACCCAGGGGCTCCAATGGCAAAGTGGAAGCCTGAGGACAGGGACTGAGAGGTCAGCACAGCCTCTGCTTAGTAACAGCTGGCATTACCGCCAGCAGAGGGCAGTCCGAGACCGGCCAGTCCTGGAATCGGCTCTCTCGCGTGAAGTCTTAAAGGAGCCTCACAGTTCAAGGCTAACGGGACACGGACAGCTTGCTGCTGTCAGGGTATGTGGGACACGGGGGAGAGGCGGCAAAGACATCTCTCCACCCATCCATCACCCACAAAATCCCCTCCTACGCGGCCCCACGCTGGCCACATGGTCTGAAAACGTGGCAAGAAGTGAAACCAGTAAGACGGTTCCCACAGACCAGGTGGAGGAGCCCAGACCTGAGCCCAGAGGCCTGCCGGGCATCCCGGGGAAGGGGGGCACGTGCTCACCGTTGCACGCACAGGACTCCAGCTGCTGCTCCCTCTCACAGAAGGGGATGCACTTCCCGTCCTTGCACTTGCCCAGGTCCAAGCACACGGTGTCGTCCTCGGCATTCCCGGGAGGGGGGCACTCGCTGCTGTTACCTGGAAGCACCGACAAGCAGACGCCTCGTGAGGCACGACCCCCAGGTCCACAGGGCGCGCCACCCTCACTGTCCCGACGGGGAGCCCTGGCCTAGCAGGAAGGTCCCGGATGTCCACACCCAGTCTCCAGAGCCTCGCCTCTCCCGTGCGGCGTGCTTCTCTCACACGTGTAAACAGGCACACGTGCCGTCACCACTAATAGAACCGCACCAGGGCCATGGCGGGGACTACAAGCAAACGGCCCATGGAGGCCACGTGCTGAGACAACTGCTTCTCCCTCCAAGGTCCGTCCCACCTCAGAGCTCTGGCCATGCTGGTCCTTCATCCCCAATCTTCTAGAGGGGCTGAATGGCTTTCGTCACCCCTAGACCTGCCTGGGTCCCCATGCCCCCCCACGGCCCACCCCCCACACCTCCCTCCTGCTGGGGGCCGGTTTCCGATTCCCGTCCCCCTGGCTGACCCGTTCTCTCGGACGCCGCCCCACACAGCAGCTGCGCTCCACAGCAGCACGGACCCAACCTGCCACGTACGCCTCGGCCTACGTCCAGCCCTGCCGCCTGCACACCCCCATGCACGCATCCTGAATGAATCAGTAAGTCTGAGGACAAAGAAGAGTCATCGAAGGATGTTCTACTCAGGAGAGAGGGTGGAACGAGTGACTCATTCTGGAAAATGAGCGGCGTGAGCAGGTAAAGATCAACAGCAGAGCAGAGGCAAAGCTGCGATGAGAACAATGGAGTGCGCCCCAGCGGGGGCGGGGGGCGGCCTCTCTGAGGATGGAACCAAGCCCAAGGTTTCGCCCTCAGGGTCTGCGGGGCAGCCGGTGACGCAAAGCTTGGAGGAAACACAACAGCTTCCTGGGGGTCCCAGCAAGCCCTCCAAGGGCTTTACAGTCGCCTCTGGTCCGCAAGGCCTTCCGACACACGCACATCACTGTGTCGCCGAGACACTCACTCAACAGCTGGGCGTGCGCAGGGGCAGTGAGGGTCTGTACTCCGCTGTCCCCGTGCCGCCAGTGTGCGACGCTGCCCTCCAGACACATAAAATAGGCCCCATGGACATCTGTTAACGTCGGGTCTTAAAAGACTGAACTCATAGTATCAACTTGTGGGGAAGGAATTCAAAACACAGCATCATCACCTCTCTGCCACGGGTCCCTGCAGTCGGCACGCAGCGGGGCAACCAGAGCTCTGCTGTGGCACCGGTCGCTGGGCCCGGCCCCCAGAGGTGTCGATGCGGAAGGCCCAGGCAGGGGACCAAGCATGTCCACGCCCGACGAGACCGTTTCTAACGTGACACGACGCAGCTGCTGGCGCAGGCCGCTTCCTCACACGAGCATGTCCTCCGCTAGCTGCTGCCTCGGGTAAAGTATCAGGAGGACAAAAGGCTGCCTACTAAGAAGAAATGCACTCTTTCAAATTGTTGTACTTATACTTATTTAAAAAGAAAACATTTCCCTGGCTCAGTGGATTGAGCGCGGGCTGCAAACCAAAGGGCCGCCGGTTCGATTCCCAGTCAGGGCACATGCCTGGGTTGTGGGCCAGGTCCCCAGTGAGGGGCGCATGAGAGGCAACCACACACTGATGTTTCTCTCCCTCTCTTTCTTCCTCCCTTTCCCCTCTCTAAAAATAAATAAATAAAATCTTAAAACAAAAGAGAAAAAACATCTTTCTGAATTTGTCTTATTACAGTAAAGACCAAAACACTGAGCACAGCTAGGAAGTGCTTTTAAAGCCTGACCAAGATATCCAGGCTCCTGGTATCTGGCAAACTGGCAGTGCCGACAGATCTAAGCACGTAAAAAACCACAGTTATGTTCTATAAGAGATACGTGTAACAACCAAAGGAAACACCAAAAGGAGACACTCTCACACCCACTAGGATAACTACAACTAAAAAGACAGGGGTAATAAATGCTGACGAGGGTGTGGAGAAACTGGAACCCTGCACTCTGCTGGTGGGGATGGGGACGATGCAGCCACCGGGGAGGACAGCCGGGCAGCGCCACAAAAATCAGACAGGGTCACCATCCAACCCAGCAATTCCACTCCTGGTCACACACACCAGGGAAATGGAAATGTGCGCACACGGAAACCTGCGCACGCGTATTCGCAGAAGCACTACTCTTCACAGCCAGAGTGAAAACGATCTGAAGTCCACCAGTGGAGGAATGAGTAAAACGAAACGGGGAGTCCATCCACCCAGCAGAACAGTGTCAGCAGCAGAAACGAATGAAGTGCTGACCCACACCACACGTGACTCTGAGTGAATAAAGCCAGTCACGAAAGGCAGCGCACGGTGACTCCGTGTGCGCACAACGTCAGAGCAGGCACACCCCCGAGACAGGGCGGGGGCGCGTCCAGGGCTGGGGGTGCAGAGGTCTGGAGCGCTGCCTCGAGGGCACGGGGCTGCTTTCTGAGCAACGACAGCGATCTAAAGTTGACGGCAGTGGTGGCCGCACGGATGTGAGCCCACTGACACCCACTGACCTGCACGCCTCAGATGGACGACACTATCGAAGCTACGGCACGTTCGTGTCTCAGTAAAGCTCTTCAAAAGTCCGACCAACCACAGGACGAAGTTATAAAAAAATGGGACAGGTATGCCAGACAAACAGGAACCATGGCCACCACCACCACAGAACAACTCAGGCGGCAAGCTGCATGGTAAATAAAACAGCTTCAAGTCCAAGAGCACCGCGAGAGTCGAGAGAGACACGGCGCATGGGTCACGGAAGGGCAGGGGAGGAGGGCACAGGGGGTGTGTCCGCTGAGTCCCTAATAGCACAGCTGTGCCAGTTTCACGCGCGGACAGGACACAGACGACACGGATGACCCTTGCATCGCAGAGAGTCTGAAGGTCGGCCCCGAATGGACGGCCGTCCTCGTGGACAAGGGACCGCTGTGAAGCTCACAGAAGCAGCTGTGGAAAACATTTCTGTAACCGCCCACAACGAAACATAAAAAATAGAAACACATACGCACAACAGAACGACAGTTTGATTACAATGAAATTAAAGATCTCGGTCCCCTGCAGCATGATAAATAGGAGGCAGGTATAAGCAATGTTTAAAACAAACAGATTACTATGCAAGAACGCCTCCAAATAAGTGAAAGCAAAGGACACGAAACGCCATTTTTTAAAAGAGACCGAAGGTATGAAGCGGCTATTCACAGACGCAGAAATCCGAACAGCTGACACCAAGAGGTGCTCAGGGAAAACGTAAACGAGGATGAGAAACCGCCTCACAAGCATCAGGCGGGCAGAAATAGGACAGTGGGCAGAGACGTCGGGACGGGGCGCCGCGCATACTAACAGCAGCACCAACACGCTGGTGCGCCCCGCTGCCCTCAACACCAGCGCAGCACCCCCAAGTGACGCAGCACACCCGCCGCCCCACGCACACCCAGGACACGCCAACCGACCGCCGGGAGGAGACACGTAGGGATGCCGGAGGAGACAGAGGCAGCCCAAGCAGCCGCTGCTCGGGGACGGAGGAGTGAAGACAATCCCACCCACTCCGCAGGTGCCCAATCAGTGCTCCCAATGCAGACACAGCTGCCATGCCACACAACAGAGACAACTTGGAAAACCAGCACTGAGCCTTGGCTGCTGTGGCTCGGCGGACTGAGCACCGGCCTGGGAACCAAAGGGTCACTGGTTCGATTCCCAGTCAGGGCACACGCCTGGGTTGTGGGCCGGGTCCCCAGTTGGGGACGTGTGAGAGGCAATCAATCGATGTTTCTCTCCCTCTCTCTAAAAATAAAGAAATAAAATCTTTTAAAAGATCTAAAGTAGACCACCGTTTGGCACGTTAGAAACACACAGAACACATCCTGTCTCCAGGGTGCACACACACCCAGACAAACGTCAGACACACAGGAACGGATGCCCATGAGGCAGGAGAATGAAGTGAGGGACATAAATGACGAACAGAAATGGTAAGGGGCCTGGCACGGACCAGGGACAGGTGTGCCACAAACTAAGGAGCGCGACCGACCCCACTCTGCGCGAGGCGAGAAGGGCGTGTGTATCCACGTGGCACAGCCGCCCGAGCTGAGAGCCCCGCAGGCGCCAGCGGGAGGTCACACCTGTGCAGTGAGACACGCCTTTGCAGGTGGCGTTGATGGCCTCCTGGCACTTCTTCTGGGCGGTCTCGAACTGG
Organism: Micronycteris hirsuta; assembly: GCA_004026765.1. Taxonomy (NCBI): domain Eukaryota; kingdom Metazoa; phylum Chordata; class Mammalia; order Chiroptera; family Phyllostomidae; genus Micronycteris; species Micronycteris hirsuta. The sequence continues at coordinate 34,306 of PVJI01011579.1, read as the reverse complement.
CAGTTTTTACAGCAGGGACTGTTCCTGTCACTGCGGAAGAAGGGACAGTTCAAGTCAGAGGGCAGCCCCAGAGCAAACTCCGCGGTCACGGTACCAGCCCCCAGCCCGGGCTCACAGGAAGGTCTCCTGGCCGGGCCACCCTCCCACATGACCTGACGGCCCAGGTGCCGGCACCACCTGCGCACGCACGTCCTGTCTGCCCCTCCCAATGTGGACCCGGGCAGCGGCGACGCGGAGGAGGTACGGCTGGTCCGAAGGGACTCCTCTTTAAAACATCTCGGTGTCCTTGGTTTTCATTAACTTCATATAGACATTAAAAAAAAAAAACCACAGGCCCGCAAGGCAAACAATGGCCAGGCAACTAGGAAGCCCGAGCCCCACCCCCGAGAATTTGCAGCACTCACACGCGTGGTGTTCGATCTGCCGCGCCCCGGACGCCCTGCCCCGGCCCGTGGCCGCGAGCCCCACCTGCACTGGACGCCCTTCTTCAGCGTGCAGTCGCTGTTGCAGCAGGTGTCACTGTTCAGGTACATGATGCCGGGGTCGCACTCCTCCCCTTCGTCCACCCTGGAGTTCCCGCACACCTTGTTGCTGCGCTCCTGGAAGCACTCCTGCGCCTTGCTCGCGATGGTCTTGTAGATGGACTGCTTGCTGCAGTTGGAAAACATCTGGCGAGAAAAAGGCCACAGAGGACCCCGAACAACGTAAAGACTCATCGCCACGTGGTCGCAGCGCCTCCCTAGACTCTGAATGCAACTGTCACACCCGGAGCCTCCTGAGGCACGTCTGGCTCCATCGCTGTCACCTCCAAGTGTCCTCATGGGGAACCGCATTCTCTCCCTCTTCAGAATGTTAAAAAGCTGGTGTGAATTTGGTTAAGAGCCGAAAATCCTTCATGGGAAGCCCAGCTACACACATGCTGCGCCCAGCCACCCAGCCAGACAGCCGAGAGCGCAGGCAGGGCGGCGCGAGCGGCCAGCCGTGAGCTCTGCCAGCCACGAGCCGTCCCTTCCTCGGACACAGCACTGCCCGGTGACAGGACTGATTAGACACGGACACCGTCTCCCCAGACAGAAGACCCAGGCATGCAAACAGGGTCTGCGCCCCGTGTGCCTCCTCCTCTCTGCCTGGCTATCTGTATGAATGACCCACATTGAAACTCTTCATGTAGCTGAGCTTACTAAGAAGAGACACGATATTACATACAGTCTATTAAAAGATTAATTTCCAAACTGTTATCTAAACGTTTTCATGGATCCCCAAGATTTTAACAGTTTCTCTTTTCTAAGGTGACCAGTATCTCAAAAGGAGCCTCTATCCCAGCATCTCCTGAACCATGGGAACGGCCCCTTCTACATGTAGGAAGACGAACCAGGAACTCTGAAACAGCCCCGTCTCCAAACCACCTGACGGGGAGAGAGTCAGGATGGCTGCCAGACGGGCGGGGGTGTGGGGAATGGGTGAGAAGGTGAGGGGATTTAAAGTGCAAACAGGTAGTTACGGAGCAGCCAGAGAGCTCACACGCATGCCCCGTGGACACGAACAATGGTGAGGGGACTGCCTGATGGAGAGGGGGTGCCGGGTGGAGGGGCAAAGGGGGGAAAATCAGGACAAATGTAATAGTGTAATCAATAAAATATAATTTAAAGAAAAGAAAAGCAGAACTCTGGCTATTATCAAACTCTTAAACTCAGTGTTCTTTCTTTCACTATTTGAAATTTTCTGTGACAGGGCTTCTCATATCATCACATCTAGTGTGACGGATGAAACTCCAAATAACAGTAACTGGCACGTGTTTTACTGTTTAGAAAGTTTTACAGTATGTGCATGTTGGTTTTTAAACAACAACAAAGGTATGAAAAGGGAAAAACTAAGTAAAAAGGACCTTCTGATGAACTGCTGTAGTAGATATTGAAGGGGCCGGGTTCCAAAGGGAAGCTGGGAAGAACACAGGTTAGAGACCCGCTCTCTGGGCCCCTCCCCCAGCCTTCCCTAGGGCAGTGGGGCGTCTTCCCCACACGGCGGCTGCTGCTTCACCCTAGCTGAGACCACAGGACCAGACACCTCAGGCACTTCCGTGCAGACGCTAAGAGTCAGTCACAGCCACTCTTAAAGTCTCTGAAATCGGTGGCAATATCTCAAGTCAACCAGTGCACTGTGTAGGAAACCCTATCCAAACACACGCCCAGTTCTCAGGTCCTTGGTGGTCTGCAGCCCCCAGCCCAGAACAGACCTGTTCTGAGACCTCACTGTAGTTAAACAGCCGCTCCCTTTCCTAACCACAGCGAGAGGCTCCGAGACACGTACCTTATTGTTCTCGTGATCCCCACTCACAGCGATGGGGTACATCACAAACTTCCCTCCCTGGTCCTCGTTCGGGGCACATTCCGCTAGAGCATCCGGATCGTGTTCCGCTCCAAAATTGTGCCCCAATTCATGAGTTGTAACCAGGTCAGCTTCCTTAAAGACGACGCAGAGAAAACATTACTTCCCAATACCCAGCCGTCACCGGCTTGGCCAGTGGGCCCTGCAGTGCTAAATCGGGCCTTGACTGATCAGATGCCTAAAGAACCCTTAACTCTGCTCAGGCAGCAATGTGCTCAACTCGAACAGTCCCCTCCTGACCTTCCCTTAAGCCTCTGGGCAGCCATAGGACCCAGCTCTGTCTGCTGAGAGAGAAACAGAAGCCAGTGCGCAGGGCTTCCAGACCAGCTTTCCAACAGGAGCAGACGGTGCCCGCTGTGTCCTCCCCCTGCCACACAGAAGGGGCCGTCCTGGGACCGTGGGGTGATGAGGAGGACAAAGGCCTGGGCCTCCGAGGGCCGAGAGACAGTGGGGGGCCCTGGGCCCCTGAGCCCCTGAGCTGCTGCAGCCGTGAATGCTCCTATGCAGTGCTTGCTACCTAAGGACGCTCGACTGAGGCAGTGCTCCCTCACTGAAGTCTGTTTATCGGATCTGTTACGTGGGTTCTCTGGAATATGTCTAACATATTTCTAAGGGATACATCTGAGCAAACACAAGATCCTAAAACCTTCCAGAGGGAAAAAACAGGCCACATACAAAGCATAAAAAACTGGAATGACTTCAGACTCTTTAAGAGCGACACAAACACTGAAGGACAACGGAGCGATGCCTTCAAGTGTGAGAACGGGGAATACGCCAGTTCTCATTCTCAGACACGCAAACTCTCGGGGTGTGGCCTTACGTCCCCTCCTAGAGGGTCTGTGGTGGTGTCAATCAAGCAGGGGAGGCACAGGGGCCCAGGAGACAAGTCTGGGGCGTCTCCAGACACCAGCCATATGGTGGGACCCAAGAGCCAGCACCCACCGGGCAGGCGCAGGAGGGACGGCTCCGGGGGAACGCCTGGGGGAAAACGGCGCCCCAGAAGGCTCTGGAAGGAAGTCTGACTGGTAACTTTTATTTTCATACTGCCCACCAGAGAATGTTCTTTTAGACAGAAACAACAACAAAAAATAGCCAGTACGTATCACTCTTTTAGAAGACATCTACAAAAATATACAACTATAATAAACTAAAAATCTATCCTATAAAAAAATAGAAGAACATACCTTTGTAAGAATGGTTTTACCATAATTTTTTGTGCTGGTCAAACCACTATTCAAATAGATATTCTTCCTTCCTGTTGGGCTGTAATACGCTAAGGGAGAAAGGAGACAGACAGACCCCGTGTTCAGCACAGGACGCCGTGTGAGCCCAGCAGCCTGCCGCGGCCGCACACACACACACGCACGCGGGGGGGGGAGCTTACCCTTCGGACAGACGCCTCCGTGACTGTTTGCTCTGGGAGAGCCCACGTACGCCAGTCCCAGCGTCCCCATGTCGAAATCCTGGTACGTGAAAAGGTGTGCCAGGCAGACCTTCGATGCCTCTTCAGCTATATCAAAGCTAAATTGCTTTAAAAAAGAGAACATTCTTAATGACATTAACAATGCCATCATACTGGAAGAGGCTGCCACCGCATACAGCACCACGTGCTTGCAAGTCCGCACCAAACCGAGCAGGCCGGGGCTCCTCCCTGCAGATCGGCCGCCCTGCCCACCGCGCAGGTGAGGGCAGACCGTCACGCGTACCGGCGGGAGGTGCGGGGGCCCACGCAAGGGAAGACGGGGAGCTCTGTGCAGCAGCTGTCAGAAGCCGCGGCCGCTGGTGGAGACCCTGCAGCCCAGCACTGGACACCCCAAATGTGTCCGTCTCGGGGCAGGGACACCTCTCCAGGGAGTCTCAGCACCGCACACTCACACGTAATTCCAGGACTCCATCGGTTTGGCAGGGTTTTTTTTTTAAGTTTGCTTTGGTTTTACAATGTATAGGAGTTGTAAATATAAACTTATAGGAAAGCATGTATAGTTCATTTTATGTTACTAAAATTAAGAATAAAATCCATTTAAGTCAGCACTGGTGCTTTGGGAGGATTTTTTTTTTCTTAAAAGGACTCTATATATTATTTCAAAAACCTCTGCTAAAACAACCTGTGGTCTCCAATTTAAAAAAAAACCTTGATTTTTAAAATGCTTAACTGAGCAGCAGAGAAGGCCCGCATGAGGGACGTGGTGGAGCCAGGAGGCGCCACCCTGGCCACGCTGGGATAAGAGGCCTCTGGGAATCTGCCAGGAGCCTGAGGGGGGAGACCGGGAGGGGGGGGAGGGGCACCTGCCGAGCAAGGGCTTCCCTCTGCACCTCCCCAGAGACAGGCTGACAGGGGCAATGGTTTGGCTGTCCCAGGGGTCAGGGCATCGATTCGGGCCGTCAGTAACAGCTGCAGGACTCACCAAGGACAAGTCATTTAACCTTGCTGAACTGTGTCCTCCCCAATTCGTGTGTTCAAGTCTTAACCATCGGGACCTCAGAACGTCCCTGTACTTGGAGATGAGGCCTTCACAGGGGTCATGAAAGTAAAATGAGGTCGCACGGGCGGGCCTAGTCCAACCTGACTGGTGTTCTGCTAAGAGCAGATGGGGGTACGGATAGACACAGAAGGAAGACCAAGTGAGGACAGAGGGAGAAGATGGCTATCTGCCAGCCAAAGGGACAGACCTCAGAAGAAACCAACCCAGTCGACACCTTCACCTCAGACCTCCAGCCTCCAGAACAACGAGACGATGTCTGTCCTTTCAGCCCCCAGCCTGCGGTCCCTTTGGTCACCGGCAGCCTGAACAGACTGGAGCATGTGCTGAGTCCCATTAGAGAGCGACGGTGCTATCCCGACCCACCTCTGGGGTGGCCGGCAGGTCACACTGGACATGGGACGTCAGTGCACCACACAGACAGAGTGCTCCATGGGTCTCACCCGAACTCCATCCGAGCTCTGAACTCTGGGTTTCCGCCCGTGAGACGCTCACCAGAGTCCAACAAGCTACGCTGTGCCCAGACTAACCCGTGAGAACTACTAGGTAACTAAAGGGTTGTTTCACGCTGCTAAATTTACGGTCATTTTTTAGAGCACCAAGAGGAAACTTAACGCGTCACCGACCTCCTGAAAGACAAACTCCGCCGCCTGCAGGCCGCGTGCGAAGCAGCGGTACACGGACCCAGGCGTGGACGCCACGGGGCCCGTGGGCTGAGCCACGTCCTGTCGGGCCGAGTGCTCGGGCAGCTGCCTCCAGACCTCTCGCCCAGACACAAGCGCACAAACCTGACGTCCTCCCACAGAACTTCCAGATCGCTAACCACATCTCTGCCGCCTCATCTACCTCCACACCGCCTGATCATCATTGACCTGAGAGAGTCGCTGAAAGGTTTCAGAGACCCGAACAAACAAATAGCACAGAAAATGTCTGCACTGGGCACGCGCCGACCTTCTGAAGTCCCATCACGCCAATGGATTCTCGGAGCAGTGGGAGCAGCAGCACGGCTTGCGGGCGCCCATGTGCACGGCCTTGTTGCCCCCCTGCCGATGGCCCCGCTGGCGGGGCCCAGGTGACTGCTGGGTCGGCTGGGGGCTGCTCCCGGTCTCCACGCACTGTCTCCAAGCGCCCCCTCAGTGCCGCGGACATGCCCCGCCCGCAGAAGCCCAGAGTCCAGGGCTCGGCGACCTACCTCCAGCAGCGTCTTCACATCCCAGGCGTCCTTCTCTTCATTCGGGTAGCTCTTTGCCATGTTGTAGTGCCTTTCGCCAGGTTTTACCTCTTGTGGAGACTTGAGAATGCGGATCTATACTTAAAGGGATAATATACTTAGAACACTTCCAGAAAAAAGTCACAAACTCTGAATACTGCATTGTTTTAGATATTCAAAACAGACTATGATTCTAGAAAAAAATATGTTTTGGAACCAGAATTCCACAGAATTCTTCAGCTCTAAATATTCAATGTTTAAAAACAGGAGAAGCATATGATAAGGAAAACAGGTCCATGAATGATTCATAAATTTATAAATGTACTCCCAAATTTTCATTTCCTCTATATTTAGTTGAAAAAATGACAGCTTGGTCTAAAACATTTACTCCAACCACAGTCCCCGAGGCAGAGGTGCAGAACGAGACGCACATCACCGCAGAGCACGGGAATAAAGGGCGATAAAGAACAGGGCTGTCCCCTGGACGCATCCGTCACATGCACTTGAACCTGCCTGGAACGAAGCCACGCTCAGCGCGGTCGTCTCTGGGTCTCTCTGGCCTTGCCCGCCTGCTGGGGGCACGTTCTGTCTGCTCTGCCCCACGCGGTAAGCTCACCGGGGGCGGGCTTCGCAGCTTTGATGGTGGGTGGTCGAGGTCGATTTGGGGACGGAACAGGAAACCTGCTGTGACTGCAGGTCTAAACCACATCTTCCCCATCCATCTGTCCTCATTAAATAAGCTGTGTATTTTCATCTCCTTTATCACACCAATTTTTTTCAATTGGTTCCAAGTTCTAAAGCCTGGGTGTCAAACTCATTTTCACCAGGGGCCGCATCAGCCTCGCAGTTGCCTTCAAAGGGCCAAAATTATTTTTGGACTGTATAAATGTAACTGCTCCTTAACAGTTAAGGAGTTGAAATTACATTCAGCCCTTTGAAGGCCACCGCGAGGCTGATGGGGCCCCCAGTGCAAATGAGCTTGACACCCCTGTTCTAAAGCAAAAAGGAGTTCTATTTACTGATCCCATAAAACTCGAACAAGCTGCAGGGTTTTAAACAAGCGAGGCCGCCTGACAGGCACCGCGCTGGGAGTCGCGAACACATTTGCAGAGCGGGACCGCACAGCCGGGGGGACGGCGCCCGCCAGCGTGGCAGGCGCACACAGAGCACAGGCATGAAGCGTCCCTGGAGACACAGGACACTGGTGACAATGGCGTCTCTGGGCAAGAATGTGTCACGGTGGGTGGCTTCCTGGCTTTTGTACCACGTGTGTGCTACCCAATCAAACGGTAACTTAAAAAAGAAAATGCAAGCAAAACAATGGACAAGGGAAAAATGACTCTTAGTTTTAGGCAAGCACTATAAGAGTTTAACATTTATAAGAATGATGTATAATTTCACACTTTTTTAAAGAATCTCTAAATTCTGTCTACAGAACCTATAAGAATAGGGTTAATTTAGTACAAAGAACCTAAGAAAAAAATAAAAATAGTAATTTCCACAGTTTTCATATCAAAGTGTCTGTCCAAAGCAATACCCAATTTCAAAACAGACTTTTTAATCAGTCTTATGAATCTGGAACGATTTTTACTATGAGATAGTAAGATGACATTAATACACCACGGCCGGACGCACTGTTAGACCAGGAGGTGCTGGGACAGGAGCCCGCACGGTTCTGTGTGCACGAATGCCTTGCAGTGCACACGGCAGTTCGCAGCAGCGTCTCTGACTAGGGACCCAGTGCCGTGCGCCGGGACTCTGACGACAGACAGAAAGCCCAATCAAAGACAAAGAACACAAGGCGCGGGATAAAAAGCTGCGACCTCAGAGAAAGGAGAGATCACGGCAGCAAAAAAGCTTCCTGCCTAAAAGAAGCTTAAGAACAGAAAACTTCATAATCTATAAATGATACCAAAAGCACCATATAACATCAACAAGCATTGCTGGCGTCTGAGGGTACTTATTGATGATTACAGCTGAAGACGAGCTTTGGGGTGTGAGTGTGAGTGACAAGCACTACATCACACACCCGAGCGACGTGCGCACATGCGTGATCAATACCTGCTCTATCTGTATTCCATAGCCTTTAAAGCCTGCGTTGTCCCACGACGTGTTCCGATAGATGTCATCGACCCTGTCAATCAGCTCTATCTGTGTGACAGAGAGGGGGAGAGAGAAAAGGCACATCTTTACTACTCTTCACAATGTGACAATTCCTGCGGGGAGAAAAAAATCAGCTTAGAGAAAAGCCATTATAAAAGTTTCCACCAATTCCAACAACTAGCATAGAGATGCTACTCTTTATCATCGGCACCACTAACAAAGAAGTTACTCGTAGCCCCAAACACACTGTTGCTAGCAGAATAAAACAGTGGTGCACGGTATTACAGATCCAAGTGATCAGATGTGTATGAAACCAAAATGCCAAGTAACAGGCTTCTTAAAAATTGCCATTCCAGTCAACTACAAAAATGAAAGTTAATAGACAATCAATTTAACTAAAATATTCTCTTCTAAGAAGTATTCTGTCTTCCTCTATCTCCTGGCACGTTCCTCACCGCCCCCTCAGAGGGAGGAGGAGCAGCGACGGGCACCGCTAAGCCTGTCCCCGGCCCACTGGGCAGAGCTCAGCACTAGGGCCCGTGACGAGAGCACCAGGGGAACGAGGTGCCACCTCCCCCTTCCTTCTGCACTCGGACTTGGGAAGGGGGGAAGGGGGGAAGAGAGGGACAGTACAACAGCCAAGGACGGCCGCCCACAGGACCTAAGAACAAAATGCTCCTTCCCTATCTTCTCCTCAAAGATAACTTTTTATTGCTCAAAACTGAGCAGATGAGGTTTGCTCAGACGACTGTGAAGCACATTATAGGTAGGAAACTGCTGTTTCCTTACAGCAACTGTAAGACTAAGAAACACAAATTTTAAGAATAAACCCCTCGCCCTGGCTGGTGTGGCTCAGTGGATTGAGCACAGGCTGCGAACTAAAGGGTCGCTGGTTCAATTCCCAGTCAGGGCACATGCCTGGCTTGCGGGCCAGGTCCCCAGTGGGGGCCACATGAGAGGCAACCACACACTGATAGTTCTCTCCCTCTTTCTCCCTCCCTTCCCTTCTGTCTAAAAATAAATAAATAAAATCTAAAAAAAAAAAAAAAAAAAAGAATAAACCTCTCGTTTTATTCATATTCTTGGTGTAATTAACAAAGATGTAAACTAAGAGGAGCCCCTTGAGACAAAGCCCCATTAGGAAACTTTTTCGAGAAAGCTCTCTCTTACTTAGGATCAAGAATTACAATGACTTCACACACTGCTCCTACTAATCTGACAATGAATTCTTTCATGGGACAGGGGAGAGAAGGGCGAGGAGGGTACAAATGAAATAAAACAGAACGGGAAAAGCAAGGCGATGAGAAAGAAGTCTTCACTGCGCAAGGCTCTCGGTTCATGAATAGCTGCATTCTCTTATTTCCTAAACAGCATTCGGTCAGTGCCAAGTTATGACAGATGAGGTCATACTGATAAAAGATGTCAATGAAACCTGACCCCTCGACTTTTAAAATTACATAGTAAATGCTTAAAAATCCCACGTCAATCCTTCCATCACCCTCCCTTCACATTTCAGTCCCACAGTTAGTGGCGACCAGGAAAGTCCCGCCCGGCCCACGCAGAGTCCGACGGTTCGCTGTTGTATGACTCAGACCAGACCGTCTTCTCTGCAACGTGCACAACTAAAGCACGCGGGCTCACACAGACACCGTTTCCACGCCAGAGCACACATTCACACGTGTCACCATCACAGCAGGGACGTCTTCGAAGAACTCACTTCTATGGAGAGAGGCCTAAACCTAAAGTACACAAAAATGCTGATGTGTAGAAAGTAACAGTTCAAAAGTAAAACAGATTTTCAAAACTTTGAATATAGAATCTCTCTGTGGTAATGTAAGAACCTCAAAGGACAGCCTTCGAATAGTTTATAAAATATCACAGCATCTGAAACAGACCCAGTTTCATTACGTGTCAGATGACCGAGGCCTCTCTGTGCTGGGACGTGTCTCGGGCGGCGTGCCCCCCCCCACCCCAGACACTTACCAGGTAGTTGGTGGTGGTGCTCTCCTCCCCGCGGCCCATGTGTCTGTAAAAGCGGTGGTCTGCCACGACCAGCAGTTTGCACGTGTTCTTCAGCGAGTGGGGCTCGGCCCTTCTCTTCGCCCGAGGGGCACGCTCTAACATGAATTTGTATGCACTATTAAATCAGAATCCATCAAAACAAGGAGCCTTTTATAGTAACCCTGTAAATCTACCATAGTTTTGAAACAAACATTACTTGAGTTTAGATATCTTGAACAAAAAAACAATTTGGAGGAAAACAGGAAGGTAGTATAAGGTTTTAAAATTGTAGAATTCAAAACCAAGGAAGTGTCTCTGTAATTTTTAAAAGGAGACAACTTTAAAAAGCACGCAGAAGTCCTAGGCTGCCGTAGCTCACTGGATCGAGTGCAGGCCTGCGGACCAAGGAGTTGCTGGTTCGGTTCCCAATCAGGGCACATGCCTGGGTTGCGGGGCAAGGTCCCCAGTGGGGGATGCATGGGAGGCAACCACACATTGATGTTTCTCTCCCTCTTTCTCTCTCCCTTCCCTTCTCTCTAAAAATAAGTACATAAAATATTTTTTAAAAACAAAAATAAAAAGCACGCAGAAGTAAAGGGGTCACCTATTCACTGCTGGGCTCTGAAGCTCTCACTTTATTCTGGAATTTCGTGGATGGACCGAAGCAGTAAATGGTAAAAATATCAAGGTAATCAAACGTTAAAAATTAGTTTGTGTTAACAGGTTGTTTTTCTTATCAAATAATCAAACTATTTAAGAATTTATTTACACACTAAGCCCTGGCGGGTGTGGTTCAGTGAGTGAATGGCCTGCGAACCAAAGGGTTGCCAGTTCGATTCCCAGTCAGGGAACATGCCTGGGTTGCAGGCCAGGTCCCCAGTTGTAGGCTTGCAAGCAGCAACCACACATTGATGTTTCTCTCCCTTTTTTTCTCCCTCCCTTCCCCTGTCTCTGAAAATAAATACACACAAAATGTTAGTAATATTTTCTAAGGTTTTCAAAAATGAGGACGGTAGACTATTGTTTTCAAACAACTCTAAATGGATCTGTTCCAAACTGATAACCTTCTTCTCTCTAAATATCAGAGAACTCTCATTACCAGTTAACTTCTTATAAACTTATCTAAAGGTTGTTTTACAACAGTATTATTTTGTCATTTTTAAATACCTGTAAATAAAGAATATTTCCCTCAGAATTTTTTAAATTTTATTTATTTAATTTTAGAGAGGGGAAGGAAGGGAGAGAGAGGGAGAGAGGAATACCCATCAGCTACCTCCCACACGCCCCCTACTGGGGACCTGGCCTGCAACCCAGGCACATGCCCTGACTGGGAATCGAACCAGTGACCTTTCGGCTCACAGGCCGGCACTCAATCCACTCAGCCACACCAGTCAGGGCTCCCTCAGATTATTTAATTCCCCTTTCCCCAATCTTTTTTTAAGTCCAATCTTTATTGTTACCACTGTTTTCTAATGTTTTCATTTCTTACATTACAGGCAAAATAATTAACTTTAACATTTCTGAACAAAACTATTTTCAACTTGATAAACATTTTTCTAATCAATTAATAACCACCCCTATTGAAGACAGCCATAATGCTTGTTTTTTACTTGAAATATGTTTTCTAAGTCTTACCGTCATGGGGCTCTCTGTCTATGAGCCCTTCTGAAAGCAGATCTTCATTGTCCGCCTTTATGTACCCACACACTTTTGAAGACTGGAAACGTGAAATATTCTTGATATCTTCAGATTTGTAAACCAACATTCGTTTGTCTTTAGTATCATTAATTAGTCTCCAAAGTGGCTGAAATAGAAAAAAGAATAAGCTAGAAAATATAAAAATTTCTAAACATTAAATTTTTACATCCTTCCTTGTTTTTGTTTTGCTTTTTTAAAAACCCTCACCAAAGGACACGCCTATTGCTTTCAGAGAGAGGGGAAGGGAAGGAGAGAAACATCGATCGCCACCTCTCACCCAGGCCCTGAGCAGTGACCGAACCCGCACCCCAGGGCATGTGCCCTGCCTGACCAGGAATCAAACCTGCAACCTTTTGGTGTGCCGGATGACACTCCAACCAACTGAGCCACACCAGCCAGGGTCCCTTCCTTGTTTTTAGATAACATTCATTTCCTGGTTATTAAACTGACTAGTCGTTTTATCAAAACCAAACCATTCCTATTTTCATCACAGCGTTTCTACGCTGGTAAATAAATACGTGGATTACTCACTCTTTGACGGCATCTGCACATAAAGAGGAGTACTACGCTGCACAGGTTATAAGTCTTTCGGAAGACCCGGCAGGGGACGAGCACCCGCTTTCCCACCCACAGCAACGAAAGTCGGACAAGGTTTCGGTTCCTGGCCTTTTTCACTCTAGCTTCCTTAACATCTTTTTATGTACAGGGAAAAGCAAACACATTTTCATGAGAGAAGACTAAAACTTGTAACAATATGCCTACAATTTATCAGTTTCATGGAAAGCAGTTTTTAAAAAATCTTCACTTACAAGATTGTAAGAATGTTTACACTTATAGTAGGATTATTACAGAAAGAAGAAGGAAAAACTGAGTCACGAGGGAAAGTGTTCTCTTCCTGTTGCATACCCCACGAGACTTTTATCCAATTACAGTACTTGGAGACACAGGGTGCGTGTCACCCTGCTGGTGTGGCGCAGGTGGGTGGAGCATTGTCCTGCAAACCGAAAGGTCGTTCGATCAATTCTCGGTCAGGGCCCACGTCTAGGCTGTGGGTTTGGTCCCCAGTCAGGGTGTGTGCGAGAGGCAACAGACTGCTATTTCTCTCTCACATCAGTGTTTCTCTCCCTCTCTCCTTCCCTTCCCTTCTCTCTAAAATCAGTAAGCATGTCCTCCGGTAAGGATTAAAAAAAGAAAATACAGGGTGCATCTCGTAACAGCTTCTTAGCTGTTTGTAAAAAATATATCTTCTTTTTTAAAAAAATCATCTACTTTCCTGGTTAAAAAACTTTAAATACAAGAAGAAAATTAGCCCTGGCTGGCGTAGCTCAGTGGATTGAGCGCGGGCTGCAAACCAAAGGATCGCAGGTTCGATTCCCAGTCAGGACACATGCCTGTGTTGCGAGCCAGGTCCCCAGTGGGGGCCACGTGAGAGGCAACCATACATGGATGTTTCTCTCTCTCTCTTTCTCCCTCCCTCCCCCTCTCTAAAAATAAAATAAATAAAATATTTTTTAAAAAAGAAGAAAATTAAATATCATTACAGACTTGTCTTCTTAAATCAACTGAGAAATAACTTTTTAAAAACCAGAGATATATAAGTGAAGTAAATCGGATGAAAATAACAAGAACCACATGATTTCACTCACATGTGGGATATGAAATAAAAAGCAACAAACAAATAAAAAAAACGGACAAAAGACAAACTCATACAGACAACCGAAAGGTGGCTACCAGAGGGAGAGGAGGGGGCGGGAGGGCAGAGGGGGTCAAACACACGGTGACGGAAGGAGACTAGACTTCGGGTGGTGAGCACACAACTGAGCTCAGAGATGCTATATTATAACATCGTGTAACTGAAATTCGTGCTATTGACCAATGTTACTCCAATAAATTTAATAAAAAGAGAAAAATGAAAACAAAGATAGATGCTAAAAACAATGAAAACAAAGATAGATGCTAAAAACATGCATGTGCAGATCTACCTCTACGTTATATTCCGCTGCGTCTGTGTTGATCCGTATCGTGACATCATCGTCTCCTATATGGGCTCTAACCCGAGAGTTAGGCTCACCTTAAGAGAAAAAAAAATCTTTCATTATTAAAAAAATTTATATCAAAAAATAAACTACTCACAACTGCCATTACAAACCCACGGAGCCCTTGGTCGGAGTGGCCCACGCAGAGGCCGCGGAGGCGGCCGCTGTGAGCCCCCGGCCCAGCCAGGGAGCCCCCCGCACGGGGTGGGGGAGCTCAACTCCGGCCGCCTGACACCTCTCTCTTTGCCTCCTGCTCTGTATGAGAATGGCCTAGAGTCTGTTTGAGAACAAAGCAAACCAATGTGTGCATTTCCTCCTGGAATAACTTTGCCTATTTGGGGGTAAGAAAGAACTAAGAGGAAGCAGAAAGCATAATTTGGAACACAGAGGTCTTGAACTATACTATTTGACAATTTTTTTGACAGAGTATTTATTTATTATTTTTATAAGTGAACAAACTGAATTTTCTTTAACATTTTGTGGTGCAGATGAACAAATAAAAGTTTGCATAGCAAGCATGTTTTACATAAGCAATTAAATTATAGCACGCCATGTGACAATTTTAATGCCATTTTTTCTTATTGTAGAAAAAGAATTCCAGAAGTAAACCACAATTGCTAGCTTGATATAATTTCTTAAACAAATACAAAACAGGATCATAAAGTCAACTGTTTTATCCCCTAGCTTCCCTTTTAAAATCTCAGAAGGATGTCTACAGTCCTTCTCTGGAGAGAAGAGGTTAAATTCTAATCACCGAGAGGATATTCATTGTAATCATCAAGGTAGCCAGCTGGTCTGACTGCTGGAAACACCCACCTCGTCCTGTTTGAATGTTTCTGCTCCCAGACTTCGGTAGCTCACGGGAAACAGAGAGTAGCAGTTCTTTGACAGCCCTGCTCCCTACTCCCCAGAAAAGAACAGACAGCGAGGGAGATCTGGACCCCTAAACGCAGGCGCAAAGGCAGGCGAACAAGCTGCACACTCACCGACCACGTGCCCACTGAAGAAGTCTTGCCACCTGACGCTGTACTCGCTTTCATCTTTGCCATCCACCACCACGACTTTGAAATTTCGGGAAAAGCGTTCAGTGCTTGATGTCAAGTACAATTTAAAATGCCTAAAGAAACAATGTACCTGAATTTTACTCTAGGAACATAAAATGGAAGCCTAGTTTTCACTTAATTAAACTTTCTTTTTAAAAACGCTGACATGTAACTTTTACTGTTTCACTAGGCACTTACAGCACTACATCTCCAGTAAAAACAAAGAGGCTGACTTCTTTAGTTGTAAGAATTTGGCGGACTGAGAGCAACCAGAACTGGGGAAAAAAGATCCAAACAGCTTAGGCATTCATCTTTTCTGGGGACCCTGAAGAATTCAGAAACACACACATCTAGATAGTGTACATTGGAGTCCCCCTTGTCTCAAAAACTTAAAAACTGGTATTATCAGTCACCATTTACTGAACACTTACTCTATGCTAGATGCTCTGTTTATCTCATCTCCCCCTCACAGAGTAGAAATTGCAGCCTGGAGGTTACTCAACGCCCTCAAGGTTATGCAGCTGGTAAATGGCGAGAACTTACCAGTTGTGTAACTGAGCATGAAAGCTGCTCTGGTTCGTTCAGAAGCCTGTACTATGCTGCCTCTGCAATCAATCTGATCTCATTGCTGTGCAGAATTAATAAATGCTACTTTTCTGTATTTAAGAACACTCATGCTTTTTTCTCCTTCTAAGGAAAACTTATCTTGAAAAAAATTAATCCACAATCCCATAAGAAAAATAAATACAAGGCAAAAAAACAAAACAAACATTAAAATATCACTATCGCTCTTTAGTTGGCTTAATATTCCTTTGTTTTCTATGAGTTTCAGACCTGACTTAAAAACTGGGCATGACCTCACTGGTGTGACTCAGTGGATTGAGCACAGGCCTGCGAACCAAAGGGTCACGGGTTGACTCCCAGTCAGGGCACATGCCTGGGTTGCAGGCCAGGTCCCCATTAGGAGGCGCATGAGAGGCAACCACACATTGATGTTTCTCCCCCTCGCTTTCTCCTTCCCTTCCCTTCTCTCTAAAAGTAAATAAACAAAATCTTCACCAAAAAAAACTGCGCATGGTGGGCAAGAAGTTTTTATTATTCAATTATTATTTACAGAGTCCTTTCAGCGTGCCCATGAACACCAAAGATAAAGAAGGGCATATTTGTCATCTTAAGCCACAGGAACAGATTGTGTCGGCTGCGGTGCTGAAGTATGAAATGTTACTTCCCCGTGGGTCCGCGCAAGTCTGAACGCCTGCAAGTATCTAGACTGAGACTGTCTCCACGGCAACGAGTATTTTTAACGTTTCTGAGTATAACAAGGTAATTTTAGTTTGCTCGTGTGTGTGTGGTTTAATGGTCACAGGGAAAGAGACAACAGAACATTATTTCAGAAAACTGTGGAGCGCTTTCTCCTGCCGCCCTAAAACACACGCTCCCACACAGTCGCAGGCAGGACTTCCCCAGTGGCTATGCCGAGAACTCTGAAAGGCATCCCGAGTAAAAACGCCTTATTATTCACTTTCGGCACTCTCCAGGGGTCGCAGTATTACTTTTACTTAACGTCCTGTCCAGAAAAACCCCTGGAATTGTACTCTGCATTTCCAACACTTAATAATCTGCTCTACTGTAAAGATGAGGGCCGAGTGACGGGAAAATTCCTGTTTTCTGAGCATCTGATCCACAGGTGGCAAACACGAGGCCCGGCGGCGCCTTGTGTCCACCCGGGGCAGCGCCGAGCTCTCCCTTAACTGTTACGCAGCAGTTACACGCACACAGTCCTAAAGCCACATGCGGCCCTTTGAAGGCCACCCCGAGGCTGATGTGGCCCCAGTGAAAATGAGTTTGACACCCCTGATCTAATCTTTACCTTTCAGTTATAAAATCTCCAGTGGAATGTTAGTCAGAATTTATATCTTACTCTATCCTCCCAAAATCATGTGAAGTCGTGTACTTACAGGCTTCTGTTAGCATTTTCATTATCTTTCTCACTTTTGATTTAAGGATTTACAGTAACTACAAACTGGTGTTAATCCATATGAATTAACATTTTATTTTTTGTATATATCATGAAATGATCATCACAATAAGTGTAGTTAACTTTTAAGATATGTTCTCTTGGCAACTTTCAAATATACAACATAGTATCATTAACTATAATCACTACGCTACAGATTACATCCCCAGAACTTACTGATTTTATATAACTGAAAGTTTGTATCTCTTAACTATTTTAAATGATCCAGAAACATATTACTGACATCTCTGGAATACCTACCTACTTTTTTTAAATAACCATCAGTATGAATTTTAGAATAAGCAATAAACAATGTTAAGAATCATGACAGACTCATTGTAACAATCACAGATCTTTAAAAATGCAATTCCCAAGATACCCTTATATACCTGAAACTATGTAATATTGTATGTCAACTGTAACTGAAAAAATAACTGGAGAGAAAAATACCTTAGTTTTCTGCTTTTGCCAAACCAAGTCCCACTCTCCCCAACATTTTCCTATGAATAATTCCAATCACCTTTGCAGCGCCGAAAAAGTGAGCAGCGTCTCCAGGTGTGTCGAAGCCTGCAGGTCCCTCTTCCGCACAGAGTGCTGGTGGAGGCTGGCCTGCGAGAGGATGTCGTAGTCCGAGAGCAAAGAGTCGAGCTCCTCTGAAAGAAAGGCCAAAGTGATGACACGTAACCCTAGCAACCAATTGCAGTGTTTCTGAAATGGGAGTCAGACAACAACCTCTTCCTAATGTGACACTTTACGAAGTGCCTGGCGCAAAACCTATGAAGCATTCTTACCAAAAACACAAATCGGACCTGAATCTAATCAAGATCTAATCTCTAGTTTTGGAGACATAAATGTCGAATGTTGCCAAATTAAATAACCTTAGCAAGCAATCAGCCACACCCAGAATGTTAGGATTCAAGCAGAACAAACGACCCAATTTCTTCCAGAAATACATGGCATGGGACAGTGGGGGAGGGGCGGAGAGCTAACACACAAGAATATGTCCAGCAAGCCAAGGTGCAAACGCTCTTAGGTCCTCGATCAAACAGCCCACCTGAGGAAGACATTGGTGACCATTGGGGAAATCTGAACACGAGGCCGGATTCAAAATGGCCCACCAGACAGCGGGCATTTTGAGGTCTCAGAGTCCCATGTCACACAATGACCTAACTTCTAAATTAAAGGCATTTCTGGCTTGTGTGTTTACAATTTCTAAGACCAAGGCGGCCACTTCGACCTACCCACTGCCAACCTGGGCTACATCAATTTCTCATCAGTTGATGTGTAGAAAGAAAGAGCAACAAATGCATTAACGAGCTGAGCAAACCAAAACTGGGAAAGTAAATCTTTTACAGAAAAATCACGTATTCCAAATCAAAGAGCAAAAAGGGATACTATCCCTATTACTGCTACCCTCAACAGGACACAGCAGATTTGCAATCCAGTGGACACCAGGAAGTAGAAGTGATAAGACCAAACTAATCCCTGGGGAAAATCAACATCAATTACTTCACCAGACTGACTTGGAACCCAAGAAGAGCCAAGATCGCTGCTCCAAAAATAGTGCAAGCACAAAAATGTTTTTATTTGATACAGAGCGAGAGCAAACACTGTCAAGTGCGTGCTGCCCTATAAGTCACTTGTCATCAACAGCAATTCTGCTGCCTCTTCCAAACTCAGGAGAATTTTTGGAATACAATTTTGGTGACTTAAGTCTCTGTAAAAACTGTCTAAAAATATTTGAGCTGATGCTTTCCTTTTCTCTCAACAAATTTCACTGCAGAAGCAATGGTATTCAAAACCGTTCCGCCGGACTTAAGATGCCCTCAAAATAGAGCAGCTTAAAATACAAAAGAATTGCTACTGAGGTTAAACAGGCTCACGAAACCATGTATAAAATACAGAATCGACACAATATTCTTCTTCCCCTGGACTTCCTCATGTCTGTCACTCATTCACTGTCGTGTGCCAGGCCCTAGGCTAAGTGCTGAGATACAGCCTCAAACAGAACCAAGTCCTTGCCTAACACAGCACTCACTTTACTGCGGGAGAGACAGACGATGCACAAGCAAATACAAGTCAGAGCTGTGGGCGTTAAGGCAGGACGGCAGACGCAGGGAGAGGGAAGGGCCCGTTACAAAGAGTGGTCAGAAGAGGAAAACTGCCGCCATGTGCAACCCGAAGGCAGCAGGGGGTAGGCACAAGCAGAGTCAGTTCTCCCAAAGTCCACTCAAGGGTCTAACTCAAGATAAAATTACACAAAGTAGCAGCCAAGTTCACACTTGCTGGGGCCCACCACTTTCTGTTCATCAAATTTCCTTTTAAATTTAATCCAGAGGCCCTGATCCGCATGGCTTAGTGGGTTGGGCACCACTCTGCAAACCAAAATGTTGTCGGTTTGGTTCCCAGTCAGGGCACATGCCTAGGCTGCAGGCCAGGTCCCTGGCTGGGGGCACGCAAGAGGCAACCTATCATTGTTTCTCTCACACATCGATGTTTCCCTCTCTCTAAAGATAAGTAAATAAATAAAATCTTTTTAAAAAATTGAAATAAATTTAATCCAGAGGAACACTGTTTCAGAAGCCATCAATCAATCACTTTTACACCTGTGGATGGATGGTTGTTGCTGATGTGCCCTTGCTAATGTCTGTAATGCTTAGCAACACCAATAAAAACCTTCAAGGCTGGTGTGGCTCAGTGGACTGAGTGCCAGCCTGGGAACCAAAGGGCCGCTAGTTCAACTCCCAGTCAGGGCACATGCCTGGGTTGCGGGCCAGGTCCCCAGTAGGGGGCAAAAAAGAGACAATTGCACACATTCATGTTTCTCTCCATCTCCCTCCCTTCCTCTCTCTAAAAAATAAATAAATAAAATCTTAAAAAAAAAACTTAAAGAAGCTTACCATTTATTCAGCAATTTTTGAGTGTCTGTTGTCTACAAGACATCATACTGGGTGCTTTGTTTGATCTGCACAAACATCCCTGGGGTGCTATTCCCATTTTACAGATGACAAAACAGACTCAGGGAGCACGGAACTGGGATTTGAACTTGGGTCTGCCTGGCTGAAAACCCCAAGCCTTACTGATATCCTACTTTTTCAACTCCTTAAAGATAGGCAAGTTCTTCTTGGACCAGCTACTACTTCTTGGCCTCCTGCTTTTCGACAAGACATCCAAACATCCAAACAGGACCTCGCCTCCCTGTGACTTCTGAAGCCCTGCATTTCCTCCTTTCCTCTGGCACTTCTGAATTATATTCATTTTATCTCACAAATAGATTGTAAAATGGCCAAAAGGGAGCTCTGTTTTATTCATCACAGCACCCTGACCTCACAACACGCAGCACAAAACTTTGCAGGGAAGAGCGCCCTTAGGCTCACCAACTGCACAGATTCTCAACGCGGAGATGCTGGTACAACCCTTCCTCTTCAGCTTCCTGATACAGACAAGCTGGTGCATGACCTCAGTTTCATTCAAGATCATAATCGCTCCTATCGACTGGGAAACTCAACCTCAACGCTGCGGTGTCCCTGTGAATGTTCCAGGCCAGTGCTCCTCGGCGTGTGCTCGCCACCAGCAGCCGCCGCCGCCGCACCTGGGGACTTGTCCAAAAGGCCCGTTTTCAGGGTCTCCTCCCCGACGCCATCGGAAATTCTTGGGGTGGGGCCCAGCAATCTGTGCTGAGCCTGCCTGCCAGGTGATGCAGACGTGCACTCAAGTTTGTGACCCACTGAGCTGGGCTAACGCAAGGGAACAACTCAAACAAAAAACCTTTCAACACAAAGACAAAGTTCATTGTTCAGCCTTGAATTATTTTTATAAACAAGTATCAGAAACAAGATAATAACTGGAAAACAGGTTTTTAAGAACATGGGGAAATATTTATGCTATAATATATATATATATATTTTAAGATTTTATTTATTTATTTTCAGAGAGAGCAGAAGGGAGAGAGAAAGAGCAATGCATGGTTGCCTCTCACACGCCCCCCACTGGGGACCTGGCCCGCAACCCAGGCATGTGCCCCGACTAGGAATCGAACCGGGACCCTCTGGTTCCCAGCCCGCGCTCAGTCCACTGAGCTACACCAGCCGGGCTATGCTATAATATTAAACAAAGGCAGATTTTTAAAAAATCTATTCCTATTGCATGATCTTACCTACATATAAAAATAGGCCTAGAAAAAATAATAAGAGCAAGACATTACTACTTATCTTTAGGTATACTTTCTATATAAAAAGTACTTTTTACATGTAGCTTGCTAAAGCACTTTATAACACTTAATTACTATGTTTCCACTGTAACTGTCCTCTTATGACAACAGGAAGCCAGGTGCTCCGGAGCCACTGCCAACAGCAGGGAGAGCGGTGCGCCGGCCCGACGCCCCGCACGCCGGCCCGACGCCCCGACCGCCCGCCCGACGCCCCGACCGCCCGCCCGACACCCCGCGCGCCGGCCCGCCGCACCGACCGCTGCTCTTGCTGCTCTCCCGGAACCAGCGAGCGACCTCTCAGTCACTCCGTATTCCACTGCACTTCACTTCCCCGGTTTCAACCACTGGTCAGTTTCTACAGATTTTCCAACAGAATTTATATTTCCCCCCTTTCCAAGAGTTTTTAATCCTTTGCCCATCTCCAGATCTCTCAATAAATGTAATACAAACCACTTAACTGTCATCTTTAGCTCAGTGTATGGCCATAATCTCTGTCAGAGATGCCACAATGGCTGCCCAGCCCTCTCCAGGATGAGAACATCTTCCTTGCCCTCTATAAATTACCCCTGCAGTCACCCTCACCCTCTGTGCCTTTCTCACTCCGCTGGCTACAAACACAAATCAGAGAACGGCGACCATTCGAAAGGTCAGACTGGGGTCCTAAGTGATCCCGGTGCCCCCTACTCACCCCTCTCTGCTCTTCTCTGCCACATGCTATGGTTTCCCTCACTCAGGCTCCTATCCAGCTGTCCTCAGAGACCCGTCCCCCCTCACTGCTTTTGTACCACCCATCCCTCCTTTCTTGTACACACACTCTACACTTCGCTTTCCCCCTTCCACTAGACTCCACCTACTCAGTTATTCAAATTTTATTGAAAACCTCCTACCTTCCATGCACGAGGGATATAATGGAGAAAGAGAAATACATTTCCAATATTGCGACATTGGTGGAAAGACTATCACACAAAAAATTATCATGAAAGGCCCTGGCTGGTGTGGGTCAGTGAACTGAGTGCCAGCCTGCAAGCCAGAGGGTCGTGGGTTTGATTCCTGGTCGGGGCACATGCCTGGGTTGTGGGCCAGGTCCCCAGTAGGGGGCATGTTGACAGGCAGCTATACATTGATGCTCTCCCTCTCTCTCTCCCTTGCTTCCACTCTCTAGGAATGGATAAAATGTTTAAAAAAAAAAAAAAACTTAAAAGAAATGATCATGAAGTATGTCAAGCACTCAGGGAGAGGAGGCTGCGGGAAGTTAGGGAAGGGCACAGCAGGGGGCATGCGCCCTGCCTGCTGAGCCAAGTGAGGCTTCCCCAGGGAAATGACACTGACTTTAAGAACAGAAGGATGAGGAGGAAGCCAAAAGAAGGAGAAAGAAAGGAGAAGTTTCAAAGGAGAGGACCTAATACTGCTGAGGTCCACAAGAAACAGAATTCCCAAAGTAATGCAAGCAACTCAGGCTGGAGTGCGTAACCACAAGGGGACGTGAAGAGCTATAAGCCTGGAGAGGCAGGCAGAGGTCCGGTGAAGGGCCACGGGACTAAATTAAGGATGCCGGTCACTGGAAAAGGACAACAGCTGTTGAGTTAGAAACTTCACTGTGTCTGCAGGGTGGAGAGTGGGCTAGCAGGAAACAGACGGAGTCAGGGAAATCAACTAGTAAACAGCCGAGCAACTCAGGTGCAGACCATGAAAAGACCACCAGACTTCTGGCTTGGGTACCTGGGAACATAGTGGTACCATATCCACTGAGATTTAAAAAGAAAAAAGAGCCCTGGCTGGCGTGGCTCAATGGATTGCGTACTGACCTGCGAACCGAGAGGTCACTGGTTCAGTTCCCAGTCAGGGCACAGGCCTGAGTTGCTGGCCAGGTCCCCACTTGGGGGTATACAAGAGACAATCAACTGATGTTATCTCTTGCACATTGATGCTTCTCTCCTCTTTCTCTCTCCCTCTCTCTAAAAATGAAAATCTTTTTAAAAAAAAAAAGACCACGAGAAGGAACAGGTTTAGATGAGGGTTGGATGAGCGGCTGATGTAAGAGAACAGCTGGATGCTTGAAGGCCCTGGTGTCCTGGTGTCCGCACCATATCTTGTCCCTTATATACAGTTTGCAATTACACCGCTCATTTACACAGGGCTTTTTTGCATTAGGTCATCAGAGGCTGGCAATTATGTCACTGATAAGTCATACAGTGATCTTAGGTGGAGAGAGAGCTAATCCGTTACTGCCTGACTTTCAACACTGACATCAGTGGTACAAAAGCAGCAGATACTGTGTTCCTTCTATTTGTTCTCCCAGAATAAAGAGAAAGGTGGATCCCAGGCCTGCAATAAACTGGCTTTCTAGATGGAGATGTGGAGCGGCCTATAGGAGATCGGATAAACCTTCCACTCCACCCTGCTCCTAGGCCTAAATTGTTTCGTTTATGGAATAAGCTTTTATGGCCACTGACTTTGGTACAATGACTTCAAGTATACCATATTTCTTTCATCAAGCCCAGAACCAACATTTTTACGGTAAAACTGACTTTTAAACAGTGAAGTGCTGAATAGGAAGAGTTTGGGAACATTTGTGGATTTTTTACTTAATTTCTCTTTTCTTTTTGCAATAAATGGCATCTCCGGGAGTCCAGCTTGCTGGTGCACGCAGGACGCGTGCAGCACTCTGCTCCCGCTCCGCTCTCTGCTGCACCGGGTACAAAGCGTTCCTCCAAACCGCCCCTGTCGGCGTCGTGCTGCTGCTTCTGGTGTCAGAAGTGGAAGAGATGAGGCCTGGACTGCTGTCATGTGTTTATTCTGCTTGTGCCGAAGATGTGCAGGACAGGGGGTGGCCTGCCCGGGTCCCTGCACAATGAGCCGTAGGCACGGGAGCCTCCCTCCCTGGGACTCAAGAGATGAGAGAAGGGCTGTGGCCCCTGCTGGGCCGTGGAGCCCAGGTCCTGGACCCTGAAGTCTTCACTTTACGGCTTGACGCCAGGTAGGAAGGATAAGCTGTCCCAAATAACTGCCTGTCAAGAGCTCTTCACCAGGGCTGGGACGTAACCTGGGCCGAGACTCTCTAGCAAGACCAGTCATGTGGAATCTGAGCTCGAGTGAGAGTCCACACAGCCCAAGGCGACTCTGGAGAAGGCTGGACTGGCCCACAAGACCCCAGAGCTGAGAGCGATGCACACACAGGGCGGCCAGTGAGATCACCCCCGCCCTTTCCAGCACATTCCTCGCCTCATCCCACGCTGCACCTTCTCTCCTGTGCTCATTCTTCTGATCAAACAGGCAGGTCATTCTGGACATGTTACATATGCCGCGCCTGTGAACGCTGCGGGGGAAGCGTCACGGGGGCAGATGGACGGACACATGAGTATGCAACTTCAGAGAACACATCTACATCAGAGACAGCAGTAACCAGAACACAGTCAAAAAGTGAAACCAAGGCAGCAGAGAAGCTTGCCAGAGCCTAAAGTCATGTTAAAAGGGAAAAAAAAAAAAGGAAGGTACAAGGAGGAAGACACCATGTCCCTGGTTGCTTTTAGGACTGAGAACTAAGTTAGGGGGTACATGACAAAGCACCTCAGTTCACTCCCCTAGCTCCGTGAAGCCTGTCCTGTCCCTCTGCCCTAATTTTTTTATACTTTCCTCCAATTACGCTTCCCATTAAAAGCACTCACCATCTCTCACAAATACAACACGGTGAGGAATCCAAACATCGACCACACGTGGCCTTGAAGGCCACCTCCACTTCATGTTCTGGAAAACCCATAAAGGCCAAAAGATTTCTCGTTTTCCCACCAGGGCTCTCCGCTTAACTCTGCTCTTTGTTCTGTTCTACAGCAACACAGTTCACCTCGGACTCGTGAAAACAGAGATGCATTGAATCTCCCTCCGAACGGTTAGGGTGGTTGTGTGTTTGGGTTTAACAAGAATGCGGCCTGTAAGCAAAATGAACATCCAAAGAGGAAGCCAGATGTCAAACGCTGAGCAGAACGGTGCTATCCGGAACGAGAACGGAGCCCTGCGACGTGGAGATCCCCACACCAAAACCCCACCGCACCTTCCTAACTCCACGGTTCAACACAGCTTTCGTCCCTCAACTGTGACCTACATTTCTTCTTCCCACCCACTACATCCTCTTTTATTAAAAGTAACACAAAGAGAAACCACTTTTGAAATCAGAGACTTATACACCCCAGCTGCAACTTCAAGCTATCATCATGACTAAGCTCACATGACTCATAACTTTCCTAAATTATGAAATTCATAACAGTTCAAGTGGAATCATTCTGAGCGGCCCACGGAGTACTCCAAAAGCCAGGGTTCAAATCCCTAATCAATATTTAGAACTGCAGTTACAATAACATTTACAAGATAAGTAAGCTAATAAACGACGCTCTTTAACTATGAAACTATTCATTGGTCTTGACCAATTCAATCTAAATAATGGTAGGGTTAAGTTAAGCAACAAATTATATCCTGAGCCATCAAAAACACAAAGTCAATTCTCTTCAAAAGAAAAAATACCCACAAGACATATATTTATCACTAACTGTATGAACCTGACAACTCACTACAGCCGAGACTCACTTTTCCTGCTGCTTCATGTAAAAACCCAGACGCACTCCCTAAGGTTAATTTCAACAGTCTCTAAGTGCCCCCATTCGAAGGGCCTTGTTCTCCCTCTGCACCTCCCTAACCTCCAAGTCTGGGCTCCAGCAGCACCTCCTTCAGGGAGCCTGTCCTCACCTTCCCAGGCTGGGTTTGGCTTCCCCGGGGACAACACTCCCTGCCAGGCGGGGCTCCGCTCCTCTCCTCCAGTGGGTTGAGATGTCTGTTTACCCCCCTCTCCCACGCTGCCGAGAGGGTACTGAAGACAGATGCTTCTGGTCTTGGTATCAACATTTCCAAAGCCACACATAATAATACAGTACGTGTCCTTCCAACAGCTGGTGAATAAATGGGTAAGTCCACGCACTTTTCTGGCACCAGTGTCCTGCGCTTTGCAAATAACACATGCCCCCCCAAACCCTGATCATTTGCTGACTAGATCTGATCTAGAAAGCAAGATTTTCCTCTATACTATGTGCATCCCTAGGATTCATGCTTATTTTTCCACCTGCAGTGATAATAAAAGTGAAATGGTTGTGTTAGAGGGAAAACTTTAATATCTCAAAATACACGTTTATTCTTTTTATTAACATCAACCCCAGTGAAGTGGATCCTTATCCCCTTCCTCCCCCATCCTGACCACCCCCACCTCAAAAGTTTCCCCCAATCTGTACAAACTGGTCACATCTCCCCTGTCCTAAAGCACCCCACGCCCTTTCCTTCCACTTCAGTGAGAGCCACAGCCTGGTAGTTCAGGCGAGGACACTCAACCCCTGGGACACCCTCGGTCATTTACAATTTCTGTCCACTGAATAAGAAAAAAGAACTGCCAGGTAAAGTACTGCAAATTTTTTAATCAGCCATTAAGAAAATCGACATGGTGTCAAAATCCGCACCACATTGAAATTTAAATCTCAATGGGATTTGGGGACCAAGATAATCGTGAACATTCACTGAGGCTGCAACCGCGCACGCAGGGAAAACCTGCTTCACCCTGCAGCAGGAATCAACCAGACGGTCTCACCTGTCGACTTCTGAAAGACAAAGGACCCTATCAGACAGTACAAGTGGACGCAAACTTCTGCCAAGCTTCGACCCTCTTAATGCACACCTCTATCCTTAAAATCCAATTTCTTCAGAAAATCTACATAACCCTCTTCTTTGTAGCCTCAAAACTGATCAAACTGGTCGTCCCTGATCCTTTCTTTGTTTAGAATGGCCAGGAAAACATTCCCCGTAGCTGCACCACGAGCTGGTCGAAGCGCTGCCCAACGCGAGCACTCCAGTGAGTTACAATTTAAAGAATTGAGGGCATGCTTACGAGGTCCACAAAACGCAATTCCAGAAAGAGTTTTCCAGCCCCCACCCTCCACGCAGCTCACTGCACGAACACCTCTTGCAGCAGAAATTCCAGTTCGCCCCCGAGGCCGTCAGGAACAGCTGCGGCGCCGCGGGCCCTTCCCGGATCCTCCAACACCTGAGTCCGGCAGGGACCTGGGCACGGCGGCCCCACCCCTGTACCTCCTTTCCGCACGCAAGCCGGGGGAGCAGACCCCTCCCAGGCCCTCCGTTACGACCGGAGCCCGCCTCCGGGACCCCTTTCCCATTCAGAGACAAGCCCGTCTCCATTCTTTACCTAAACTCCAAGCCACACCCCCCTCATCCTCAGAAAACTTTGGGACGCGCCACGGTCGCCCGACACCCCGCCCCCAAACACCGGCTCCGGCTCCCGCTCTTCCCCGAAAGCAGCGCGCTCCAGGCGCCCGGCGCCGGCCTAAGCCAACTCCCCGGGTCTTTACCGAGTCGCTGCGGGGGACCGAAGCTCGGCTCGTCCGGAGGTCGCCGCGCCAGCACGAAAGGAACTAAGCTGATGAGGAAGAGCAGACACTGCTTCATGTTCCCGGGCCACCGTCTCCACCTCTCCAGGCTGCCTTCGTCGGACGGGGGTTCGGGACACCGCTCACATTGAGAGAGAAAGGGATCCGCCCTCCCGGCCCCTCAAACCACTCGTTCCTCCCACGCCGCCTATAGGAAGACTGCAGCCGGGATCCAGGCCCCGGAAGCGCCGGCAGCGCTCGGAGAGGCCGGCCTAGTCTACTTCCGGCCCCGCCCCCCGCACCGCCCACAGGCGGAAGCCGGCGCCGCGTGGCCTGCTGGGAAGCCCTCGCTCGCTCCGCCCTCGCCAGCGTCCTGCCCTGGTCCTGCCCCTCTGCCTCCCGCTTCCGTCCAGCCGCCCAGACGCGACCCGCGATGTCCTGGCTTGACCCGGGCGGACCTCGCCTCTGTCCCCGAGTGACCGCTGCGAGGGAGGCGGGAGCTTGGGAGCAGGCCCTCGAAGGCAGTTTCGGCCTTCTCTCCCTTGTATTGGTCCCACCTCTGGTTAGGATCCCTGTCTTGCGTTTTACAGAACAAGCTGTAGAAACCGCCGTGGGGTCAGGGATGGACGAGGAGGGACCCCTAGTCCTGTGCGCTCCAGGGAATGACCCAAAAACGAAATGCCGAGGACGAAGGACCGGCTCCGAGAGAAGGCGGCGCTGCGCCTGGTCTGGGGAGCGCACGTCCCGACGCAGATGGGTCCCGCTTGGCTTCCCGGCTCCGCGTGCCCGTCGTGCCCGTCGTGCCCGTCGGCGATGTTACAGGCCCCGGTCCACTGTAACGAAAAGGCTACGTGGAGGGAAATAAACAGGCGCTTCACTCCTTAATACACACTTCCTAGTGGGTTCCGCTGTAGGTTGCAGCTCTGCAAGCACTTCCAGAAACTAGGATCTTCGACCTAACTCATCTGTCAATTCAAAAGCTAGAATCCTCCAGCTAACTATTAAAATTCAGCAATCTGCACGCACGGACCCTTTAGCTTAGATTCCAAATTTCCCAAGGCAGTTTGTGTTTTGTTTTGCAACGCTTTGCATAATTTTAGCTCTGCAGTTTAGTGTTTGTGGTACTGAATAATGACGTTGGATGCATATAACTATTTTGGTTCGACTCAAGTTTATGCAAGTAGGACATGGCACATTTTCCACTTAAGAGACAGCCTTTTCTCCATCGTGAAATGGTAAGTTGTTAGGAATATAATATTGGTCCTGCGTGGTCAAGTTTCATGGCTAGTTCCTAATAAAATACTTCAGCTATGGTTTCAATTTAGGTCCGCTGTGGTATGCCTCAGTAAATCACAGCATCTTTTTCCAACAATTATCCATAATTACTGGCTTGGTGCATTTTTGACTCAAACTGGACCCAATCTGTTCATCCGAGGTATAAAATGTCTTCATTAAACATACTCATTCTTATCCGGGTTCCATGACCCACTTTCAGACGCACTTAGTAATTCGTCTTCCATGAAAGCCCATAAGCCTCTTGTCCAGGTGAGGAAAGCCTACCTCTGCCATGCTTGTGGGGTTTAAGTACTTCGTGGTAGTCTTAGGCCAAGCCTGTGCAATGCTGCAGAAATACTGTTAGTGTCTGAGGACAAAGAAAAAAAATTAAAAGAATTGCCCTGGCTGGTGTAGCTCAGTGGATTGAGCGTGGGCTGGGAACCAAAGGGTTACGGGTTCAATTCCCAGTCAGGGCACATGCCTGGGTTGCAGGCCAGGTCCCCAGTGAGGGCCATGTGAGGAGCAACCATACATTGCTGTTTCTCTCCCTCTCTGTCTCCTTCCCTTCCCCTCTCTCTAATAATAAAATAAATAAAATCTTTAAAAAAAAAAAGTTGGCTGTGGCCCATTATCCACTAACTGGTCATGACCTATGTTTAAACAAGCACTGATCTTCTGTGCTTTTAATCTCCAAAAAAGGGCAACATAGCACAGTTGCTAAGAGTAGACCAACTGTAAACCCACATACAAATCCCAGCACCTCTCAGCCATTAGTGTTAGCTGAGATCCATATCCTGGGAAATGTCCTACCCCCCGCATGCTGGCCAAGATCACATGTCAGGGGGAGCTTAGGAAGAGCCCTGGCTGAAGGCCTTTCCACCAGGATAAAGCCTTGAGAACACCATTAGCACTGACACACAGGTCCTTCAGTGGGAAGCATTCAAGTCGAAGAACATTTTTGAACCATAAGGTTGATAAATAATGCCTGGTAATGCTTACACTTACTTTCTGAACATTATTAGAGGGCTCACACCTTTAAAAAATTACTAGAGAAGTATAAAGAAAGTCTTCATTTTCTAAACCTGAGTGGCAAAGGAAATACAGAGGATTTGGTACTTGCATCTGGTTCTTTTGCCTAGTTTCAGGCCAAAATGTCAACTAGTTGTGGGGACCTTGGAAAAGTCACCGACCACTTTGGACTTGTGTCCATACGCGTGATTTAGGTCCGACGTGGGCTAATACTCCTTGAGCTGCTTTTGTGGACAAACCTAATAGATTAAGGGGGAAATCAAGAGAAAACCAAACAAACGACTAAATCCAAACTTCCAACTACAGTAGGAAAACAGATAGATAACCCATAGTAAGCAAGCTGAAACACCAAAAGCAGGGAACAGTAGCATAGAAATGAACTTGGTATGGCATCTGAGGTCAAACTCTAGGTCTATTATAGACAGACAACTTTGGATGAATTAATTTCATTTTTTTTCCAAATGTTATCGGTCAAGGGGAAATTTACTTGGCAGGACAGTTGAAAGTAGTAAATATGAATGTGTAGAACACATGACCAGACCCCCAAAAGAATTCAATCCATAGTGGTTCCCCATAACCGAAAAGGCTAAGCGATTTATGGGTGTGCCCAAGGTTCTCATTTTAAACTGGGGATGGGGAAGTCTCCAGTTTTGCCCCAAGTAGTTGTTATTAACGTATTCCCTTTATGACTCGCCTGAAGGTGGAGCCACTTGTTATGTAAAATTTTGTTAAAAAGTAGAAGGCAAGTCTGCCTCAAACTGGATCACATCTTCAAATTACTTAAGCACTTGATAAATGGATCCCAAGTTATACGGCAGGTGGTTCATACTGGTACTTAATTGTAATGTTAAAATTCAATAGTAACACACATATGCATACATGGTAACTCTCCTCTCACAAAGCTGATCAAATACAAATTATAGAAGGGAAGATGGCTGATATATGGCGGAATAAAACATACAACTGCCTTCGTTGTCTTAAAGTGAAGTCTCCTAATGCATGGCTGAATACTGTGTTCTTTTTGTCAGTAGCTTACACAGCCAGACACCATGCAAAAGAAGTCTTCCCTTTTAAAGTAGCTATGATGGTATGCCAAATGTCTTCATAGCATATCATTACTAAAAGTGGATACAAATAAATGAGTAAAAAATAAAGTCAAGTCTCCTAAACCACAAAAAGATTAAGTATTAGTTTTAATATTATCCAATGACGCTTAAGGATCAATAAAATCAGGCTCATATTATGACAAAAATGGTCACACATCCATGCTTACAATAGTTCTCAAATATGTTTGAGAGTGGCTCAACTCAAAATCTCAGTTCATTAAAAAATAGATGATTAGATAGAATTCTTCTCTTATTTTACTTATATTAGAATTGTTACACCTTTAAATGGCCTTCCTAGTGCTATGATTTTAAGTATTTACTGATACCTAAGTTATAGACATGACTGCATTTTACCAAACCCTGTCCCCCAATGTGCTGTTGTTCTTTTCCAATGGAGGACCAACAAATCACAGCTGAACATTTTCTCTACTAGGGTAGAGAAATCCCTAGTGCTTCTGTTTTTTCTGTTAGAACATGTTCCACACCCCCAGTTAGATTCCATTAATTTATTTTTAGAGAGGGGGAGATCAATGTGTGGTTGCCTCTCATGCGCCCCGCACTGGGAATCCAACCGGCGACCCTTCGGTTCCCAGGCGAGCACTCAGTCCACTGTGCCACACCAGCCAGGGCTCACCCGGTGTATTTATTTACCCCTTTTTTCAAGGAAGATGTCCTCTCTCCTATTGAGTTCTCAGCAGTGTCCCGAGTCCTCTCTAGCTCCAGTGCTGAGACCCGACTCAAGGAGACACAACAGGCTGACCCACGTTACAAAAATGCCGACTTCTAAAGCACAGAGATGAAGTCTGGGACTGAATGCTGAGTACGCTGCTCTTCAAGCACCTGCTTTGTTTGGTAACTCACAAGGATTACTTGATTCAGTACTTAACCACTTTATTGTTCAGATGTTCAGGCATGATAATTTTTTCTCCTAATTCATGTTGCGCCCATGTGTACTGAAATTATTTTTAAAAAGGTGTCTTACTGCCAGCTGATGTAGCTCAGTGGATTGAGCTCGGGCTGGGAGCCGGAGGGTCCCGGTTCGATTCCCAGTCGGGGCGCATGCCTGGGTTGCGGGCCAGGTCCCCAGTGAGGGCCGTGTGGGAGGCAACCATACATTGCTCTTTCTCCCTCCCTTCTCCTCTCTAAAAATAAATAAATCTTAAAAAAATAAAATAAATAAAAGGTATCTTACTGAATGTATGTGCTGGAGGAAACGAATTGTTTTGCTTCTAGTCAGTTCAGCATCATCAATGTTGATGTAGTCAACATCGATGGAGGCTGTCCTCTGTGATACTGTTTCACATTGAGCCTGTGGCATTGGTTTTGTGGTGGGACTGTGCAGTTAGACTCAGGTGTGTTACAAATTTGTTTTCCGGTGATTCATTTATTTCTGTTTAGAAATTTACCTGATATTCAAGTCAGGACACTTTAGTTAAAACTGCATGTGCATTTTTTAAAATACTTTATTATTTATAGAGAGAGGGGAAGGGAAGGAGAAAAAGAGGGAGAAAAATATCAATGTGTGGCTGCCTCTTGTGCGCCCCACAACGGGGACCTGGCCTGCAACCCAGGCATGTGCCCTAACTGGGAATTGAACCAGTGAGCCTTTGGTTCACAGCCCGCGCTCAATCCACTGAGCTATACCAGCCACATCTGCATGTGTATTTTTAACTTCCATATAATGTAAAAACAAAAACTGTTTATAACAACACCGAGGAAACGAGACGGACTATAAAGGTAAAACTGACTCTGAATTATGGACTTAATGTTCACCGACAACGATGTAGCGGCTGTGCGTGCGGTTTGACTTTATCAGCACGTCAACGTAGTGGAGGACTCGCTTGTAGGCTTTCCTTTCTGTTGATTCCGTCTAAGTGGGGTTTTTTTTGGGTTTTTTTTTAAGATTTTATTTATTTATTTTAGAGAGAGGGAAGGGAGGGAGACAGAGAGAGAAACAGCAATGTATGGTTGCCTCTCACATGGCCCTCACTAGGGACCTGACCCGCAACCCAGGCAATGTGCCCTGACTGGGAATCGAACCGGGACCCTCTGGTTCCCAGCCCGTGCTCAGTCCACTGAGCTACACCAGCCAGGGCCCCAAGTGGTTTTTAAGTGGCCTCAAATGAAGGCAGTGAAGAAAAGTTCTGTTATTCCTCAAACGTATAAAGTACATCTGGAAGAGTGGATTCACAACTGGTTCATGGATTTCCTCCATGGAGATGACCCAAATTCAGTGTCAAGATTAGAGTTTGTGCTCATGGGTTTACAGAATCTTGTGTGGAATTTGAAATATTTCATCTGCAAGTATTGGGGAAACAGCCGACTCAGATGTTTGTGCTAAGTTCTAATTTTAGATATATCTCTCTCTCATTAAAAATAAAAAAGGAACCTTACTGATTTAGACTTTGGGGGCCAAAGTCCTAGTAATTGTGTTTAAGTGAGTATTTCCCCAAGTCCCATCCCATTCTCTTTTCATTTCCCCTCAGGAAACAAATGAAGTGCAAATGAAACCTTGTTTCAGTCACATTTTAAGAGATAAAGATTCATCTTAGCTTATTTTTCAGATTATCTTTTTGACTTTAAATTCTGCAGCCAATACTTACGACAGGCTGGTGTAACTAACAGCCATTGTGACCCTGTAGAATCCCATCATTTGGAACTCACCAATGGACAGCTCAGGGCTCAGAGGGGGTTACCTGAAGCCAAGCAGGGCGCCCTTGTGCCCCGCCATTGTCTGGATACCCACCGAAGGCCAGCCCTGCCACCGGCCAAAGCACCCGTACTTGCATGGTAACTTTGCTGGTTTTAAAAGGCCCACTTTCTTCCACATAACACTTAACTGGGTATCATTCACATCTGAGGAAGAGATGGCCTACAAAACTGATGTATGAATAAAACACTGCCTCTAAGAAATGTAGTCCAAGTTTATGCATTGCCAGGCAACCCTAGCCAAGTGTATCACAATGCACAAATATGGGGATCATCACTACATTTTACATAAGATAAAAGGGAAGTATCCATAATAAACTTCAGAAAGTGGTAAATCCACCTGCCCTTTAAAACAGAAGTATGCAATTGTTACGAAGCCATAGTAAATGGTTTATAAAATGTAATTTTATTTTACGTTACTCTGCTGTTACATAGGGCATAACATTTTCACAAGGCTTTTTTGGGACTACAGTCAATGATCAGCAACACACAGTGGTGGTCCGACTCTCCAGACAAGCACTAGACACACCAGGCTCCCTCTCACATGTGCACACACCTGCATGGAAAAGTACTACGGTTTTAGACTTG
>PVJI01011578.1:0-55366 GCA_004026765.1 Micronycteris hirsuta | reverse complement strand
TACTTCCAACTGACACTTCGAGTTCTGATGTCTAAATGTTACCTCACCTGCTGGGAGAACTCAGGGCCCCAAAGGACTCTCCTGGTCAGTTGTTAAATGTGTCACTTGATGTAGTAAGCGTGCAGTGATTTGTTTGGGAAAACCGGAGCTAGAACCAGGGCGAATAGTGCCACCTGCTGGCAGTAGCAGGGGAGGCGGGGACGCCAGGAGCTGTCCCTGGTCCTGGCCGGCTCCCCGTTCCGTTGCGTCGGGCAAGCAGAGGTAGTTCCTGCCCTCGCCACTCTTCCTGAAGCCCGTAAGCCACACTGTGCTTTTCTCTTTCAGTGTCTGTTTTCTCCTTACAGTGATTCACTGTCCAAAACTATCATTAAGATGAACTGTATTTAATTTTATTATTTCTTTTCGAATCTTTTGGAAATTGGATCATTGAGTGGTGGCATTTGAAGGGACCTTTGAGATCCTCTAACTCAGTGTTTGCAAAAACATTTTGGTCACAGAAACCGGAAAGCTATAGATGTGCTCCTCATGTTGGGCACCAATAAACAGACGCCCCCTAAAGACTAGAACCCCAATATACTGACTGCTAAACTGCTCCCTATGTCAGTTAAGGTGCTTTCGGATGCAATGAAAATGGCTTGACCAGTAGCATACATCTCTCCTAAGAAGTCTTGAGGTGGCTGTGGGAATAGCTCAGGGGCTGAACAGTGTCACCAAAGAGCCACATTCATCCCGTCGCCCTCCCTTCTCCTCGGCGCCTGGTGTTTACATAACTTTCACTCCAGATCAAGGGGCAAAAAAGAGACTGACTGTGTCTTCTCTGATGAGCTAAGAAATCTGTCCCAAAAGGCTCCCTGAAGAATCCCTCTCACGTTGTATTGGCCAGTCGGGAATCATATGTCCCATCAAACGCGGTTGGGAACAGGGAGTGTTTGACTCAGACAAGTCCAAATTCCCCGCTGGGCCTGGCAGGGCCATCCGTACGTGATGCTGAAGATTCTGTGGGGGTGCATAGACTCCTGGGCAGAACTGGGGCGGCTCACAAAGAAAAGGTGGGAGTGGCTAATTGTTGGGGAAACATGTGCATGACTCCCGAGTCTGCGTGGCTTCTGAGCAGGAGGCGCCGAGGGCTTTGCTCGTGCCTTTTCAGGGTTCACGTTGAGCCGGCAGCCTTGGAAGCTAGCGCCTTCCTCCGAAACAGAGGGCAGACCCGTCTTCCGGCCAGGATGATAAAGCTCAGGTCTCTCCCCGGGGCGGAAGGCGAGCGGGTTTGCCAGCAGCGCTTTAAAAAGACTGCCGTTTCCCAGGTTCAGAATTCTCAGCTGTGGCGCAGCCTTCACCTGGGCTGCTTCACACGCCCCCAAGGGACTTGAGAGACCAGGGAAACCCGTGTGGACATCAAGTTCACGTTACCTGATACACTGTGAATAACCAAGTCCTCTGTCCCTGGCCCACGGGTCTCCCGTCCTCGGCCGGCGTCTGTGGATCTGTGACAGGCCAGCTGGTTTCTTTGCCAGTAGGAGAAATCTCAGACACTCCCTTGTCCTTGATCTTAGCGTTTGCTACAGCGTTCTCCCCTACAGGCCACACGAGGTACGGCCAAGTCTCAAGCGCCTTCTTCCGGCAGTAAGAGTATTTCCTGTCTGTGAGAAAGTCCTTGTCACAGGCGGAAACAGGGCGATGCTTCATCTCCAACCAGAGACGCACATTAAGGAGGCCAGTGTCACCCACGCTGGTGTCTCTGATGCTGCCTCCCTTTTATTCGCTCTCTGACTCTCTCTGCAATTATCTCCTTCGAAATGTCAGCGCCTCTCACCCAGAAGACCAGGGGCAATCGCTGCAAATGGCACTTAAGACGCCGTTAGAGCACACTGGCCGCGTGCAGGGAGATGGGGTTTCTCCAAGGCGTCCCTTAGCGATGTCAGGGAAGCCCACATTGAATGACTGAGGGAAAGGGACCCGTTCCTTCGCCCCTGCCCCTGACCTTGCTGCCCCTTCCCCCGGCAGCACAGAGGGGAGCGGGATGTGCCGAAGCTGCGGGCATTGTTCCAGCGCAGCCCAAGCGGGGGCTCCAAGGAGGAGCTCCAAGGAGGATCCCGGGCTCCAGTCCCAGCCGAGTGGACAGGACTAAGCTACAGCAGAGTCCGGGGGACTTTCCTTCTCCAGAAGAAGCATTGATGTTAGGAAGACCCATCGTCCAGAGGAAGAAACGGGTCCCATGTGACCAGCAGAGAAGAAAATCTGGCTGTTTCGCAGTTAACTCCTGGACCAGGACGCATCGTAGCCGGAGGAGAGGCGGGGAAGGGACTGCAGCAGCGTTTCTCCCCCGCCCCCCCCCGAGTCAGACCTGGCGGTTAAACTCAGTTCACCCCTAAATTCTGTTTCCCTGGTGGCTCTGATACCTTTAAAATGAAACAGTCGTCTCCATTTAGCTCGGGAACCCTTGTTCTCTGACCGTTCCGACAACTTCCCTTTTACAACGCATCTGCTGAAATACAGCACCACGAAAACACAGCGGGTTCAGTCTTAAGGCTGGGGACACCCTTTCCCTGTTGACGACACCAGAAATAACGGGAGGGTCGCTCAGCATATGAGTCGCGGGATCGTCAGCCTGCGTTCCAGTCATCCCTTCACACACACCTGGATGAAGGTCCCTGGGCCCCACCCTAATTCAGGGGGATATTTCACTAGCAGGTGTGTGGAACTGCCGTGGGCGTGAGAACGAAAGCTCTCTTTCTCGTGACAAAAGGATCAGAATTCCTCGGTACCATTGTTGATTAAATCGAGCTCCACGTCTCATCTCCCTGCAGCTCAATGAAGTTCCTGCGGCTCCGGGAGGGGCCTGTCCCAGCGGCGGGCACGGTGGGGCCCCGGGAGAACCCAGCCCACGGCTGCTGTTAAATTACAGGTTTTATTGCCTGCGACATCGTCTCAAATGGGGCCGGTCCTCAGCCCAGGGAAAGGTCAGACTGCTCCGAGGTTACGCGGAGGTTTCCTGGTAGGTAGCGCGGCTGAATCTCTTCCTGAGCGAAGTTGGAAGTCGCTTGGCGGGCCACCCCCGAGTGTCGGGAAGGAGGCGCCAAGCTGGAGGAGCCGCGGGCCCGTGTGCCGCTGCGTGCAGCTGCCTCTCCTGCCACCCGCGGGACGAACAGACGTTTAAAAATCATGTTTATAAAGCACTGGGAACTTAACAAGAGGCCTAAAACTTAAAGCAGGAAAACTGCTCACAACCAAAGTTGCCTCGTCCGTTTCCGTTGCTGAGAGGGGACTTCCTGCGGAAGGAGGTTGCCGTGGAGCAGACCTGTGAAAAGCACGGTCTGTGGTCAGGGCTGGAGAGCAGGCGCCAGGGAGGACCCCGCATCGCGACGGGGACCACCGGAGTGTGCAACGAGCGATTCCAGAAAGGGCGGCTCTGCAGGGGTCTGGGGCTTCCCTTCAGATAGCCGCGAGCGGTCTGGAAAAGATGCAGGTCACTGAAAAAATGACGAAGGTCACCGTGCTCTGGCCAGCATGGCCCAATGGCTTGGGTGCCGTCCTGCAAAGCAAAAGGTCACTGATTCAATTCCCAGTCAAGGCACGTGCCTGGGTTGCGGGGTGGTCCCCAGTCAGGGTGTGTGTGAGAGGCAACCAATAGATGTTTCTCTCTCATGTCAATGTTTCTCTCTCTCTCTTTCTCTTTCTCCTCCCCTACCCTCTTGCTCTCTCTCTTCTCCTCCCTCCCTCCCTCCCTTCCCCTCTCTCTGACATCAATGAGCATGTCCTTGGGTGAGAATTTTTTAAAAAGATGCAGGTCACCTTCATTCATAGTCATCAACAATTCATAACTCCCTAATTTCCAGTAGGAACGACAATGATTAGTTTAATGTAATGGAGTCTTGTGAATTCTCCCAAAGCGGTAGCTCTCCACTCCAGCTATCTGTTAATATTTTCCAGGGAGCTTTTAAGAAATGCCAATGCCTCCACCAGACCAGCTGAGCCTGAATCTGGGGGGATGGAGCAGAGAAAGGGCGTTGTAGTCAGCTCTGCCCCAAGAGCTGTGCTGGCTGCGGAGTCAAAGGCCTGGGCTGTGAACACCCCGAGAAGCTGGGTTTGCACCCCAGCTTCCCTGCTGATTCGGCCTCGGGCCCCCAGCTGTGCTGAACTTCTCCGGACCCCGCTGTTCTTATCTAGAGTCAGTGATGGCACCTTCTCGATAGGCCCCTAAAGAGAAAAAAGTAGATATCTACCTGGGCCCCAGTACAACTCTGCCCCCCCACCCCCGGCTATTAATGGTAGTAATGGACTGATAATCTGTCCTTATTCAGATGACTCTGCCAGGGACCTGGCGGCAAGGGATGTGCTGAGACCACTTTTCTCCCCTTGCTGTGACTTCCTTCGGCTGTTTGGTGTCTGGAGGAAAACACTGAAGGGCTTTTCCACTTCCTGCCCCTGCAGCTGCCACGGAAGTGTCCTTCTCATTCGACGTGGGGAACGGGCCCGTGGAGATCGTGGTCAGGTCGCCCACGCCGCTCAACGATGACCAGTGGCACCGGGTTACCGCGGAGAGGAACGTCAAGCAGGCCAGCCTGCAGGTGGACCGGCTGCCCCAGCAGACCCGGAAAGCGCCCACCGAGGGCCACACACGTCTGGAACTCTACAGCCAGCTCTTCGTCGGTGAGTACGGTGGCGGCGCTGCGGCCCTGCTGGCTCTCAGACCTCCCACTGGGGAACAGCCTGTGGCACGTCTGGCGAGGGCTCCTGGAGAAGTGGGTGTCTAGGCCTCTGTCGTCTCTTCCATGACCGAGGGGAGCGAGGAGGAGGGCTCGGGAGCCTGGCGGCCTGCCCCGCGTCCCACCGCTGGGCTCAGGGCTCGTCTGCAGAAGCGGAGGGCAGCCGGGGGCGCCTGGGGCCGCGCGGTTTTGGGTTTATGGTTTTAGAGCGGCAGAAAACCCTTCGATGTTTAGGACACTTGGAACTGTGAAGGGAAGGGAGGGGAGAGGGGAGGAAACCAGACTCCCCAGGTTCAGGTTTGGTTGAAACGATCAGCAGAACCCCTTCCTTCCTTCGGACTTCTCCCACGGGCACTGCCTGCGCTGCAGAACGAGCAGCCCTGGGAGGCAGGTGAACAGCCAACGTTAGCAGCCTCTGCAGGACCGGACCCGGCTCAGCCTCACAGTCTGGTCTTTGCTTCCCTGTTCCAGCCAAACCTGACGCTGCTTCAGATCAGTTCCCACTGCCGTGGCTAGTTAAGTTTTACGTCTTGCTTTCCAGGAAACAACAAGTTTAGGAAATGAGCCATTTTTCCCGTTGAATGAGGAAAAGGCAAGTTTGAAGGACTTTGAGACTGTGTGCCACCTTAGCCCCTCCCCCCGCCGCCCCACGTTTCGGGGGGTTAATTGATGAAGTCAGTGGACCGTGGCAGTCTTGGAGCGAGCAAAGCCAGGCGTGCCCCGGCTGCTGTTCACTTCCATAGCCCTCAGTGGCAGAGCCCCACTGAGGGTCAGCGCATTGTAACATGGGCCAGGGCCCCCAGGTATCTTTCGTAGTTGTGCGGAAATGCTTGAAGAACGTTAGAAAGTCACAAAAAGCAAAGGTAAAATCAGGTATTCACTCGTTTGCCACAATGTGGGCAGACCACAGGAGTGCCGGCGTGGTCCGTTGGTTTGGAAAACGGACTGACTCACAGACAAGCCTGCGGGCCAGGCCGCCCTGGCGGGGACCGGCCCCTTCCAAACCCTTCCCTCGGCGCGCAGGTCTCAGGATCACACATTGTGTTTATTTTTTATTCATTGACACCAGGGTCACTGAACCGATGATTCCTGCTAAATGCTGTGAATGAAGTTCACTTTGTCACTTTGTCTTGCCCAGACTACCTAAGGCAAGTCTCTTCCAAACTCCTGCTCGTCCCGAGCATGCTGGTTGTTCTCCCTGGTTTGCACATGACAGGGGCCCTCAGAGACCAGTTTTCCATTTGCTTTGACTTGTCCCTGGACGTAGAGGTCCAACTTCACTTTTGTCCTTTCTGACCCCTGACTGTAGTTGTCTCCAAGAATTTTGGAGACCAAGTGAAGTAAAAATGGAGAGGGTGAGGGGGGTGCATTTATTAAGGTCTTGGAAAGTTTTTGATTTGTCTAAACAAGAACATCGTATACAAAGGGAAGAGGGCTGAGGCAGGATTCGGCAGAACAATTGCATTTAAGGGACAGGCAAAAAAAGCATCTCAGGAAGAAGAATAAAGAGGAACAGAAAGAACAGGCAAGGAAAAACCTAGGTGGGGGGACACAGGGGTTTGTGAGGTTTTCTTTGTTTGTTAAGACAATAAACAGCAAGTGCTGTGGGTTAAGTTACACTAGAAAGGAGTCCCTTGAGTTTAGTAATTGCAAAACTGCCGGCGACCTTGGGAAGAGACGTTCTGGACGGTGGCTGACCCAATGAGCCGACACGTCTCTTCACTTGATGGGAAAGAGTTAACTTCACGCCCCAGTTTTTGTTCCTGTCTCTTCGAGGTGGGCACAGTGCACGTCTCCCAGACGTTAAGGCCCTGTGAGCCACGTTTTCTGTCGTAGAGGTCCACTCCCGGGGAAGCGTGGCTGGGGGATGTTTCTGGAAAAACCTGCAGGGCACCAGCTGTGAAACCCTGGAGTCAGTTAGCCCGATCCGTTCGGGGCGGACCAGGCGCCTGGCGCTGCGCGCGGTGTGGCTCTGACGAGAAGCGTCACCTTGGCCGCGTGTCGCCGCTTTCCTCCTTCGAGTCTTGTTTTTTCTCATCTTGCGATGCAGTGGGTTGGTTGGCTCCCAGAATTCCTTCCAGGTTTAGCTGTTTCCGATTATGTGTTTAGAGATGGTACAAAAAGGCCTGAGCTACCACGTGGCACCCCCTTCACGGTGCCCACGGCTGGCAGCACAGGCTGAGTCCCACCCCGCGCTGCCCGGGCCAGGGGCCACTGACGGGGCGCTCGGTGTCTCTGTGTTAAGGAGGGACACAGGCCTGCGTCTCCGGGGGTTGGGAGGTGAGCTACGCGAAGCCCCGTGGACCCTGGCACGGCCCATCTGCGCTGGGTCACTGCGCTGCAGTTTACCTTCCACTCTGGGCTTTCTTCCTCCTCCAGCCCCCCCACCCTGCCCACAGTGACCCGGCGCCTCAGCCAGCCTGGGGACTGGGAACCCTGGCCTGGGTGGCAGCCGCCAGCTAGATTTTTCTTTGTGTTCGGAGAACAGCTAAGGTGCTCAGGGTCATTAGCTAGGCATAAACCATACCAGACTGGACTGAGTCAAAGCCCCTTATGGCACAGAGACCTGCCTGGGAGTTCAGGGTCCTGGCCGCTGGGGGCGCGGGGGCAGGGCTTTGAGGCCTGGGGCTCTGGACGCTGCCCAGGGCCTGGCCAGGGAGGGGCGAGCGTGAGCGTGAGCCGTAGCGGACAGGCAAGCAGGCCACGCAGGGCAGGCGGCTGGCAGCAGGTGAATTTGCAACCGGCTTCAGACGGGCCAGAGCATGTCTGTGTTCTCGGTGGTAATTTAAGGAAGAGGTCAGAGTCCAGGAGCCCTGGAGACGGCTTCAGAAAGCCTTGGGAAGAGGCCAGGCTCCTCACTGGCTCTCAACTAATGGCAAATGTCCAGGCTCAGCTCACTTGGCTCGGACCCCTTCCGAATTGCTCTGGGGGTGCGAAATGTCAGCCCAAAGGAGCAGAAAGATTAACCCTCACTCCTCCAGGGTCTTCCGGGCTACACGGGAGGCCTGGCTGGTGACTCGGGGACAAGCAGTGTCTTCAGGGCGAATGGGGAGCAGGGAAGCGCAGGAAAAGATGTCACTGCCCACCCATTTTTGCTGAACCCAGAATTTGGGGTCACCCTTGGCTTCCTGTCTTCCCCTCACTACTGTCCATCAACAGCATGGCTGTGACCCCCCCTCCAGATGCACAGCCAGCGCCCCCTGTGAACGCAGGGCCCACCCTGGCCAAAGCCACAGGACACTTGTCGGACTGTTGCACCTAGTCTCCTAACTGGTCTCCTTACTAGTCTCGTAACTGGAAATTAAAATTATTCTCTCAAAAACAGGATGATATTTGTTATCTACGGAAATACCTTCTCACTAGGTGCACAGATGAAATCAAGCATGACAGAGGCTTGGAAAAGTCACAAGGAATGTCAGAATGTCATGAGAGACAGCTTCTCAGCCCTTCCAGGGCCCTGGTCTGGCTCTCGGTCCCCCTCCCCAAAACTGAGGTCTCGCCCGTTCAGCAGCCGTGAGATGCCAGCTGCGGTCCTGATGCCGAGTTTCCATCTCGACCCTTACAGGCAGGGAGAGGGAGTGATGTCATGCCTAGAAGTCCAGAAGTGAAATGATTTGCTAGATAAAATCTAGTAAAAACAAAACAATAACCCTAGAAGAAATCAATAAAATACCTCCAAAAAGCAAAGCCGCAAATAAACTACAGAAACTGCCCGCGAAAACCTGGTCCTACACAGCTGGTCACGGGGTTAGCAGCCCCGTCCATTTCCCAGCCTGTCCCCCTTCTCGGAGCCATTTTACAGGAAATATTTAGGCAGAGTTCTCAGCTGATCTCTTTAAACTGGGGTTTGCACTGAAGTGAACTGCAGTAACTATTCATAACATGACGTTTGGATCTGGTTCTGGGATGTGCTGGTTGAACACTGCAGTCTCTCTTAGCCCCACTTTCGGGAGGGACATGGAAACAGACCCCTTGCCGCAGGCCGTGGTGCTCTGGACCGTGCAGGGAGGTGGCCAGCCAGCCTCTCCCCAGTGGCCGGAGCCCGCCCTTGCGGTTGCACTGGTAAGCCCTTGCACGAAGAGGAAAAGTTATTGCAACAAAGGCAACGGAGGAGCGCCTCCTCTGTGTTGACCCAGAAGCAGCCTGGTGTTCCTGTCCTTGGCTCTGAACTGTGTGTCCCTCGTTCGGCCTCAGCCATCCTTGTGGCTTCAGGGACCACGTTCTGCCAGGTGGTGAATAAGATCTGTCTCGGACGTTAATCATTCCGTCAGCATCTTCCGCCCCCAAGCACAGCAGAGCCTGGAAACGTGTCAGAGGTAGAAGGAAGACCCCCCTG
Source organism: Micronycteris hirsuta (assembly GCA_004026765.1). Lineage (NCBI taxonomy): Eukaryota > Metazoa > Chordata > Mammalia > Chiroptera > Phyllostomidae > Micronycteris > Micronycteris hirsuta. The sequence continues at coordinate 46,324 of PVJI01011578.1, read as the reverse complement.
CGCTGCGAGCCCCCGAGTGAAGGTGGCGGCTGTGGGGTGGCATGTGTGCAGGCCTGCAAGCCGGCCAGGGGACGTGGGGCACGTCAGCCCACTCAGTACCAGTTTCCTCGCCTGTAACGCGGGCATAGTGACACGTTCTACCTCTGAGAGTTAAAGCATGTTGGGTTTTGGACAGAACCTGGTGCAGCTAGGATCCAGTTAATACTAGCTTTGAAGTAGCAATGTTTTATCACGCGTGTCCCGCCCGCCTAGCCTTGAAAGTGAACTCAGACCTCAGCGCCATCCCCCTCACAGGACCGCCCGCATTGAACAGACAGGAGTGTTCTCCGCTATCAGAAACCCAGTATTCCCTCTATCTTGAAGTTTTCTTCTAGTTTAAATAGTTTAGATTCAATATATTCCTCATGTCCTTTACTTGGAGGACATCAGAAAATCCATGCGGTGATAATGAACTAAAAAACTCTATCCCATTGAATGAGGTTATGAATGAGCACTCACAAGCACTGTCTGCGAAAGCAGTTTCCCAAACCCCAGCTTTCCGAGCACGGCAGAGCGCTTTCACGTACGCCCATCGGTATCAGCTGGCCGGGCCACCCCATCCATACCTGTCAATCACGCAGCGCCGCGCTGAATAGTGAGACCCAGCACCCTGGAACCGCCTCCCTGCTGCAGAAGCCTGGCCGTTCTGCGGTCCTCAGCTTACCCAGACACCTGGGACTGTGTTCTGCACAGCTGCATGGATACCACACGGTGTCTTCACGGCAGTTCTCTGTTCCCTAAGAGACAATGGTCCCGTACAGAACAGGAGATGCAGCAGGCACAGCGTCTGCGAGTCCAGGAGGCCCGGCCTACCCAAGCACATGACTGCTTTCGCCCCCTCGCCTGCAGGGGCCGGGCGCAGCCGCCATGGAGAAGAGCCAGGGTCTGCGGGGTCACTTGGACAGAGGCATCGCAACCTGGTTTCCCACCAACCTTTCTATACCACGGCAGTCCCTGGTCCCGGGCGTCCCTGCCAGCTCACGGCTCCCCCAGGCCCGACGCCGTCCTACACAGCAGACGGGAGAGGCACCCCGCAGCTCCCCAGACTCCATGGTCATTGTCCCAGAGGAGCCTGCAGCGGCCACGCCTGACGTTAGCCCTTCCCTCTTGTCATCGTCTGCTCCGGCTGCTGTCACACAGCACTGGGGACGCGGGCAGCAGAAACACGTCTTCTCACAGTTCTGGAGACTGGAAGTCCAAGGTCAAAGTACGGGCAGGGCTAGTTTCTCCTGAGACACTGCCTTCTCTCACGTGTCTCACGTGGCCACTTTCCGGTGCACGCACTCCTGTGTCTCTGCCTCTTACACAGCACACCAGTCGGGTCAGATGAGGGCCCCACCCTGTGCCTTCATTCAACTGTAATCGCCACCTCAGAGTCCCTGTCCCCAGGCGCAGTCACGTTAGGGGTCAGGGCTTCCACCTGCGAAGTCCACGGTGCTCACGCATCTAGCACAGGCTCGCGGACACTCCCCTCAGCCAGATTTAATTCATTCCGACTTCGTGCTTCTGCAGAATCTGTGTATATTGGGCAACAGTGATGACAGTGATAATAGCTAGCATTAACTGAGCATTAGTGCAAAGCGATATGTTATGACCTATTATTAATATGCCCTGCAAGTGCACATTTTGCTGTGCCAGTTTGGGACGTAAGGAGACAGAGGCCCAGGAGGGAACTGGAAACATCACGCAGTCAGCTGCGCAGTCAGCTGCACAGCCAGCGTCCAAAGTCGGTCTTGCGACCACAGTTCCTGCCTTTGTCACCCTTGTTTGCTGCCTCTCGTGTGCCACACGCTCCCTGCACCGCGGGCCATTTGTGAGTCTGTCTGTATCCGCCTGCAGGCAGCAGTGGGTCTCCCTCATCTCTGTAGAAACGCCCTTCACACGGGAACTGATGGGCGGCCTGGCCTGTCTGCGCCCCGTCTCTCCCCTCTGTTCCCTCCCTCCCTGCCCCCCCCACTTGAGGGGCAGAGTGGTGCCCCTTCGCCCTTCGTCCCAGAACCTTCTTCCCAGGGACACGCTGGTGGACGCTCTGTCCCTTTCTCAGTGGAGTCTATCAAAATCCTAACCCCCCCACCCCCACTCCTGGCCCCACGGAACCCTGCCTGACCCGCCATGGGGGTTGGTTATCACCTTCTAACACCCGATAGACTTGACTGACGTGTGCAGTTCGTTATTCAGTCTCTGTCTCCCTCTGCAAGGACAGAAGCTCTACAAGAGCAAAGACTTCTGTGCGTTTTGTTTCAAAGCTCCATCCAGATTCCTAGACAAGCAAGGCCTGGCTCCTGGCAGGCACCAATGAATCCCCACTCAAGGGCTCTGTGAGATGTCACGTGTGCTGCGAGCTTTGGTGTGTGCGGGTCCCGCCTGTGACAAGCGGCCACAGGAGGCGCCCTGGAGCCCAGCTCCACTTCTCAGAAAACCCTCAGGCTCTGACTTCGGGAGCAGCGCGTCTTCACACTTCCTCTGGGTCGTGCTTTCTCCCTTTGTTTCACGTGATACCGGATCGGGGCGCCCCTTCCTCCATGCATGTGACAGTGTATTATTCGTTACGAGCAGTTACGGAACTTTCATAATCACTCTTGATTGCAATGCTTGATTAGCATTTCCCATGAAAACTGATGTACAAATTAAACCCATGTCTCATCTTAGATGATTAGCTGGGGCTGACGGATGTGCACACGGCCCCTGCCTGCCCAGGCCTCTCCCCGACGGCAGCGTGCTGGTTTTCTAATTACCGAAGGCTAGGCCGCATTTCGGCTGGCCGATCTACAGTTTAAACTTATGACATGTGTCATCACGAAAGATTTCTATAGAGCACATGAGCTGAGCCCGAATAATTATCACTGGTTCTAGTGCATTAACGGCTTTTGCATAATATGTAACCGCCATTTTCAGAACAGAAGATTTTTCCTCGTATCGACTAGATCGGCAAAAGTACGTTTCAGCTCACTGACCAGTTTAATAAATCAAGGGCTATCTAAGTAAGAAAAGAGCATAATTCGTTCAGTTTTTTCTTTCGAGAGAGAGAAATGGCGTCCCACTTATCTGCTTTGTAAAGTAAGAAGAGAGAGCACAGAACTGTAATTAAAGAAGGCAACAAATATAAATTAGGCCACAGTCATATGTTACGGCCAGTTAAGAGTGGGGGGGGGGAGTCAGGCAGCAGTGCAATGGAGGAGAAGGAAGAGAGAAGGGAACTGAGGGGAAACTGAGTAATTTCCTGAAATAGAGACGGAGACACATAAGCAGAGAAGAGCAGCTGTGCGTCCCCGAGCAGAGTCACTCAGAGCTGGGGGAATCAGACATCACCTCACTCCGCCTCCTCCTATACGGACAGGAGGGACTAAGAGCTTTGATGAAAGCCACACAACGGACCCCAAACAGTCGGCAGCCCTAACAGGGAGAGCGACTGGTGAGGGCGGAGCCTCAGAGAGCTCCAGGGAGAATCAGGGACTGAGAAGCCGAGAAGCCCAGAACTCTGCCCCCGCAGCCCTGCCCGGGGCGAGGCCCGCGTGCGCACCGAAGTGTGCAGGCTCCGGTCGAAACGTTTGCCTCCTTGCAGATGAGACGTGACCTAAGCGAGATTCGCTTGCTCCGCCCATTGGCCCTTTTTAAATCTCGGGGCGGGGGGGTTGCCATACTAATATTTACTTGGAGTCTTTTAACAGTCACTTCTTCAGGCCCTCATTTATTGCTGAGACCCACTGAATGGGAATTATTTCCAAATTAAGTACATGCCAGATAGTTTAAGAGTGCAAGGTTAAGAGAACTAAAATTAGAAAAGTGCTGGAAGAAAATGTAGTTGAATAATGACATTATTTTGAATGACATAGAGAATTTCCATAGAAGTCTAATACGAAAGGCAGAAATCATACACATAAAGCAGATAGATGTGACTACGTAAACATTCAAAACTTGCGTAGGGAAAAAGGAACATTATATACAAATTAACAGACACAAACTGGAAGAACGTAGTTGTCAAATTTAAAACAATTAAAGCCCCAAGTATTGTAATAAATGAATAAGAAATATTACATATCTTATTCCCCCCAAAAAAGAAACATACATGAAAAAGCAAAATATAAGAATTGGTAAAACATAAAAATCATTCACATCACAGTATTTAAAGCAATGCAAATTCACCCAATAAGTTCTTTTTTCCCCCAGCCTATAAATTCAAAAGGCTCATGCCTTGTATTAGACTTGGTGTGGAAAAGGTGGGAATACCATACTGTTCTGGTGAAATACAAATTGATAAATTCTTCTTAGAGAAAAATATATTTGAAATGCCTTTGAAATGTATATGCCTTTGTACCCAGCAATTACACTTGTAAGAATGATTCCTAAATAAAAACTGATAGGTATACAAAGGTTTTTACAGGGATATTTTTTACAGTATCATATAAAATGGAAATCGGAATAAGCTTGAAGGAAGTTGTGGAAGGGCGAACACTAAGTCTCCATGCATTCCCAGCGTGAGCAGCTGTGCAGGTTTAAACAGGAGGCACCAGTTGTACACTGATTGCTTAGAAAGTGTAGTGTGATGTATTAAGTGCCAAAAAGCGAATTTCAAAACTGTGTCACGGGATCCCGTGTCTTCCTGTGCTTTGTTTTTTACACGTGTGTTCTCACAGATAGAGTAGGAAAGGTTCTTTGCTGAAAGGGGGAGTCCGTAGTCTATCTGGGCAGCACTGCAGACCCTCTCTGCTTACTTATCACTATGTTTACAGTTTCCACGGTGAAAAACTGTTACACTCGTAATAAGGGGGAAAGAGAGGGAGATATCTAAAAACAATGATTTTCAAATTTTAGCATTTTTTGATAGGAATAGTCTTGACTGACTAATCATGAAAATTTAAATGGTGAGGCACTTACTGCAAAAACCAAACCACCGTTGCTACAGTGATAGAAGCCAAACTAAAATTGTAACACATAAAAGATGACTAATGGGTTGAAATTCTTCCAAAGATTTGCCAGGGCCAAGGCCCAAATCCCTTCAGCACGAAGGCGCGAGGCCGAGCTGACGAGCAGATTGCAGAATGGGAAGCCCTTCAAAGTGGCGGTTTCTGGTAACTCCACTGCCATCAACTGTCCCACGGCTTTGATCGGAAAGGGCATTGGACTCTTCAATTAATCCTCTTTCAAACAGTTTTATTAAAAAAATAATCCCTGGAGACTTATTATTCAAATCTTTCTGCTGCCCAATGACAGAACCGCAAGCCTTGGGTTTATGAAGATAATAGAGTGTTTCCTTTTCATTTCATGGGCAAGACGTGCAGGTCCGAGCAAATGCTAATCCATCTCTGCCAATAAAGCCTTTGATGGGCCAGTCCTGTCTGACGAGTCCGCTACATGTACACTGTATTCAACATAATGGAACGAGTGATAGGAATCAGTCCCCGGACGGCCAGCCTCACCCTAACTCTCACAATCCTGCTGCCCACTCCATTTTTGAAAACATCCCAAACACGGGCCTCTATGGGGCCCTGACCCTGAAGCTCTTCCGCATCAGGTGGCCCACACAGAGCCGAGTGCAAGAGCCTAGACTGTAGGCTAGGACAGGTCTGACGCAGTGTCGCCACTTCGGAGCTGGAGGCCTTGAGTGAACGTCTGAGTCTCTGTAAGCCTCAGTTTGCTCTTCTGTACAATGGCCACAGTGATAACCATGCCCGCCTACCTTGCCGGGTTGCTGTAAGCATCAGGGGATTAATATATATAAGACATATGCCCATCAGCAAATGAGTGGATCAAGAAACTATGGTACATTTACACAATGGAATTCTACACAGCAGAGAGAAAGAAGGAGCTTATACCCTTTGCAGAAGCATGGATGGAACTGAAGAGCGTTATGCTAAGTGAAATAAGCCAGGCAGTGAGGGACAAATACCATAGGATCTCACCTTTAACTGGAACATAATCAACAAAAGAAAAATGCAAACAAAATATAACCAGAGACATTGAAATTAAGAACAATCTAACAATAGCCAGAGGGGAGGGGGAGGGGATTGTGGGGGGAAGGGTTTTCAGGAACCACTATAAAGGACACAGACAAAACCAAGGGGGAGGGTGGAAGCAAGGGAGGGAGGTGGGCTTGGATGGGGTGGGGGAGGGGAGGGGAGAAAATGCAGACAACTGTACTTGAACAATAAAGTAATTTAAAATATATATATTTGTGTGTGTATATATATATATAAAAGACAGAGTACCTACTATTTAGCCTTCACTAAAAGAGTAACTTAGTATCTTTTTTCTAAAACTCATCATATTTTGTTTTATAATAGTAACTAGTATTTATTTAATTTTCAGAAAAGTTGTTACTCTGAAATAGACATGTGTATAAACTGGAGTTCCTCCTTTTGTACCAACTGCTTTAAAAAAGCACACACACACAGCTAAGGTAATTAAATCTGACACAGTTAAATCTGCATGGCTATGATGCTCCAATGCATCCTTCTGTGGGATTGGTTAGGAATATTTTAATATGTCCGTGCTCGTGAACCTTTATCTAACCTGTAACTTAGAAAATCACTACAAACTTGCTCTGTGCTGTGTGTCTTGCAGTGGCATTTAGACAAAAGCAGTGAAATCTAGCCTGACCTGGTAATAAGTGTGCTGTGGCTGGCTTCTGTGAAAAATTATTCATCCCAACTTCCACCCACCGCAGAGTAGGCTCTGGAAGCCCTTACCGTGAACTCCAAAGCATTTTGTGAGACAAGAACCAGGATTTAGGGTCACATTTCAAGTGGACCTAGCCCTTCCGACTACGGACTTGCTAATTATGTTAATACAGTCACGCCTCTCTGCCTTTTTGCATTTCTTTCAGTAGGTAATGGTATGGAACTGAGTGCCACAGATCGAAGAGCAAGGAACTAAGATGTCTGTAAACTTCTTTTCTGTGGGAAACCAGATGAGACTTTCAAATCAGCTTATATAATTTTTGTGTATCTCCAAGCCAATTTATGCATCTCAGAAGACAGGCTCTTTTAATTAGGCAATAGCTTAAGAGGGGAGAGCATCCAGTTTCTCTGTTAAGCAAGGCCAAGTTCAAAGTCAGGATGCTAGCTGCACTTAGCCGTCTCACCTCCTCCCGCTCTTGTTCAAGGTATAGCCGAGGTCCTCCGGTCTGAGCCGCGTGCTTTCTGTCGTCCCCAGGTGGCGCCGGAGGCCAGCAGGGCTTCCTGGGCTGCATCCGCTCCCTGAGGATGAACGGGGTGACGCTGGACCTGGAGGAGAGGGCGAAGGTCACTGCCGGGTTCAAGTCCGGGTGCTCAGGCCACTGCACCAGCTACGGGACCAACTGTGAGAACGGAGGCCAGTGCGTAGAGAAGTACCACGGCTACTCCTGCGACTGCTCGCGCACGGCCTACGACGGCACCTTCTGCAACAAAGGTAAGGCGGGCGGTGCGCCGGCGTCCGGCACGTCTGTCTAAGCCTACGTCGGTGCGCCGGCGTCCGGCACGTCTGTCTAAGCCTACGTCGTCCACGTCGTGAGTGTTCAGCTGCTCACCAGCGTGCCTGCGTCCTGGAGGGAAGGTGCTCAGAATTCTTCTCCCCCCTCAGGGGGGAGTCTCCATCGGCCCCTAGTGTGTTGTTTAATAAGATGAGATGAGAGAAGTAAATTCTAAACTCCAGCACGCAGGGCACCGACTACAACATGATCGAGCAAATAGCCACGTCCCACCTTAATGGTGAGTGACAGAGTAAGTGGCCTCTGAAAGGGGACTCAGAGGGGTCAGCCCAGTGCACAGATGAGTTGCTGCAGGAAGTCACTGAACGCAGCCCCGGGTCTTGCGCCCGCCGCAGCCTCGCCTCCGGCCGCTGAGAGACTGGGTTCGGGCTGGACTCCCGGGAAAGCCTCTTGCCCAGTGATTGTCACAGTGGTCGTTGTGACTCTCACACAGGAGGCATCTGCGCGTGGTTCTCAGCCCCCGCTCTCCTGCAGGAACACCGAGATGCCCCATCTCATCGGTCAGCTCAGGGCCTCTCTGTTATTGCTGTTGTTATTACTCAGTCTCGAGTGATTCCTTTAATCCCCAATGAACTCTGCAGGCCAGTCCGCAGACGACGAGGGCCCGATGCACGGGGGTGACATGTGCCCTGTGATTCACTGGACTGCTCTGTGGCTTCACTTCCCATAGGCAGACAAGAGGGCTGGAGGGAGGCGGCCTTCACCTTTCCTGCGCTGCAGTCGAAGTACACGTGAATCCCTCTGGTCTTTCTAAAGGAACATGCAGCATTTGGGTGACATCTCCTCTCTGTGGCTGGCGCATCTCTGCCTGAGAAGCTTTACGTGCGCAGCCTGTTCATATGTGCAGATAGGCGGAGGGTCGCTCTGCTGGCGGCATTCACACAGGTGCCACGCGGAAGGAGGAATTATTCCATGACAGGCTGTGTACACGCGGGTTCCTGGCGAGCAGCGCTGTCCAGTGGGCAGCTAGATTAGGTCAGACGGGGTTTGGATTGAAGAGAGACCAAGGTGGGAAGGAACGCCAGTCCAGAGAACGCTGTTGCATTCTGGGTAAATATCTAGGTATTACCCAAAACGGTGTGATGCAGGGCGTGTTTCTGCTTGGAACGATGTGGCTCCGTAATTTTCTTGTGGCACACAGTGGGATGGGTTTGCAGAACACATTAATTTGGCACTTGTCAAAATGACAGTCTTGCAATTACCATTCATTGTGCTTGATGCTAATTTAATGCCGTCATTCCCTTGCCAAAATGATGTCTGAATGCAATCAAGTAGGCACTAATGCCTGAGAGATTTCACTGTGTAAGTACCCGTTTAAGGAAAATCACGAGCCCCTTATTTTTAGAGAGCTGGGTTAAGCACGTGGCTCCTACAGAACCTCTGGGGGTTAACAGGCAGTGCTCACAAGTGGAAAGGCAGCTTTGCCCAGACGGAGACGAAGTGACACGGAGCCCGTGGGTTTCCTTTGACCTTGTCTCAGGGTTAACACAAAAGACACCTGGATACCCTCTTAATACCTGTTTGGCAGGAAGTTTACATTTGACTCATTAGTGGCTTGTGCCAAAGAAGTAAATAAAATTAAAAACTGCAAAACGTATTTGGAAAGGACTCCTTTGGAGTCACGGCAAGTACCCTCCTGACTTGGGGAGAAGGGCAGCATTGCGGGTTAAGTGGAGTCACGCAGCCTTCCGGGACAGTGTCCTCTGCCATGAGGCCAGCTCGCTCACGGACGGGATCTTCTTCCGTGCTGGGCCTCACCTCCCAGGCATCCTGGCATTTGCGGCTTCTGTGAGCTCACCCTCACAGCGTCCTGGCGTCTGCGGCTTCTGTGAGCTCACCCTCACAGCGGGGCTGCAGCGGGCAGCTCAGCTTCTGGAAAGAGCGGCCGCAGTCACCCCGCAACGAAGAAGCTCAGGAACGTCCTGGGCGGCCTCGCTTTGATAGTACAGGTCTGTGCTTCCGGACGTGGGGTGAACTTTGCTCAGTGAGTGCGGCAGGTCCTGCCACCACACACAGCCTGATTTGTTTCTACACAGTCAGCCACACACGCGCAGCACATTGTGAGAAAATGCACCAGAAGACTGTTAGTATTTTTAGAGGAAGGTGAAAAACACCAGTATTTTTTTATTTCTTTTTTCACTACATTTTCTTCTATTTCTTTTAACATTTTTTTAATTTAATTTTTGAGAGAGGGGAAGGGAGAGAGAAGGAGAGCGAGGGAAACATCAGTGTGTGGTTGCCCCTCGTACATCCCCTGCTGGGGACCTGGCCCACAACCCAGGCATGTGCCCTGACTGGGGATCGAACCAGCAACCTTTGGCGTTGCAGTCCAGCACTCAGTCCACTGAGCCATACCCACCAGGGCTTTTTGCTACATTTTCTAATCTCTTTTCACTAATGTATCACCTCCAACTTCCTCATTTTTGCCTCTTTTGGGGAAGAACAGTGCTGAGAATCAGCTGCTTGAAGGGTCAACTCTCTCTGGTCAGAAAATGTCTAGTTATTACTCAGAAATCATTCAGCTGTCGAATCCTGCTGTCCGGAATGGAGTTGCCTCTCAGGTCGGAGGGGCATACGATTAAATTCCCATTGTGATATCCATCTCTCAGGACGTTCAAGAGCCCGGCTGTCCACAAGCCTCCGGAGCCATTGCCGTTCATAGGGGCACTAGGTAAGAGTTGCCCCACTGGGGCCAGGTCGTATGAAAATAAAAAGCTTGAGACACTTGTGACACACTCAGGCGCAGGAGAGACTCGCACTGGGACAGGCAGGGCACCCAGCATAGCCTGAGGGGGCGTATCACCCCGTCTCTCCTCTCTCCCCCATGCGGTGGTCGTCCGGGGGCTGGGGCACCTGACCCACAGTGCTTACTCTCTCTGTGCTCACGCACTCCCTCCCTCTCTCTCTCTCTCTCCCCCCGCCACATTTAGGTGTGAGCTGTAGTCCTTTATTGCCTTATTTATTTAACAAACATTCCATGAACACCCAATGTGCCTGCAAGCCTTGAATGAGTAGCTATATTGAATGAGTCGGGCTATATTGAAATCTCCAAACCCTTCCAGTTGCTTCTGTATCCAAACTCAGGAAACTCTAGAGTCTGTGAACGCAGTGGATGAGCATCAGCTGCCATCCAGGCTGCGGAAACCAGTCCCTCGTGTTGGCCCCGTCGCTGAGCCAAGTTTCACAGGAACTTATCATCAAGAGGCACAAAAATATCTTCCAACTCACTTGTCTTCACATTCTTCATGTTCATCTGCCAAACCGGAATTGCGGTTGAAAATACACGTCTTTAAATACTCCGACACTGTTTTCCGAGTTCAGGGAGCTCTGTTTGCCTCCCACACACCTGTTTGTCACTCATAGGAAGTCCAGAATTGGAAGGGCCGAGGTCCCAGGGCTGCACAGCAGGAGTGACGGACGGTGCTCACTAACCACACTGTTCGTCATCTGCAGTCTCAGCGCCCACCACCCCCCGGGTCCCACCACGCCGCTTGCTCTCCCCGTGGGAATCATGCCTTGCGCTAACATTGTGTGACCTGTGTCATCGACGTGCTGGGAGAAATCATGTGTGGGCAGCTGAAGCCCCTGCACAGAAAATGGTTGGTGGCGCCCTGACCAGTGTGGCTCGATGGGTTGGGCATTGTCCTGCAAACCGAAAGGTCGCTGGTTCAATTCCCCATTGGGGCACATGCCCAGCTTGCAGGTTCAGTCCCCAGTCAGGGTGTGTACGAGAGCCAACTGATCTATGTTTCTCTCTCGCATCAATGTGTCTCTCCCTCCCTCCCTTCTCCTCTCTCTAAAAATAAATATATAAAATCTTAAAAAAAATAAAACAAGAAAGAAAATGGAGAATGAAATCAGATATGGCTTTGAATCCAGCTTCCTCGCTGGTGAGTTATGTAACCTCGAGAAAATTCCTCAACTCCATCGGCCTCCTCTTTAGAAACACAGAATTCCTACTTCTGGATTCCACGGCGAGGGTCCCCCCCAGCAACGCGAACAAATCCCCAGGCGGAGAGCCCGGCACCCGTCGGTCAGACGGCAGGTGCACTGTTCGTTCACAGCACTCCTCCCGTTTTGTGGGTGTGGGTTTTGCTTTAAACCGTGTCACCGTTTCCTTCAGCTTTATTTGTATTGTTGACACTGTCGCAGGTGTCTTCCTTTCCTCCCCTTCGCCCCCCCCCCCCGGCCATCACCACCCTGTTGTCTGTGCCCATGGACTACGCACTGATGTCCTTGGCTGATCCCTTCCCCTTCTTTCGTCCATGCCCCCACCCCATTCCCCCTCCCCCCTCCCCACTGACAGCTGTCAGTCTGTCCCATGTGTCCCTGCCTCTGGTTCTATTTCGTTCGTCGGTTTTCTTTGTTCATTAGATTCCACGTATGCGTAAGTAGGTCAGGTGACTCCTTCCCTAGAAGCTTTAAATGCCAGAGGCCTGGCTGGCCTCAGCGCAGTCCCCTCCGAGGACTGGGTCGCCACTTTGCTACTTCGGGAACAAAGGCACCATGGCAAAGCGTCCCTCTGCCCGAATACGGTCACAGTCGGTATTCTGAAGGGGAAGGCAGCCTCCCTCGCCTAAGCACTGACGGACTGCAGAACACGCAGTTTCTGGAAGACGGAATGGCGACCACAGTCACCGTATCCCAGGGCCACTGCCCACTAGTGCGCTTCCGGGTGCGAAGTGGCCATTCCTGGCCAGAGGCAACGTGAGTGGCCTTCGCATCTTCGCTGTCCGTGTGACCAGGCCCATCAGGAGACAAGAATGCATTGAAGGACCTCAGGACTCCGTTTTGCTGGAAGGAGACCTCAGACCCGATCAAGTCCAAGGTGAAAAGCCTCTGTGGAAGAGGACTTCCTGCCTTGCCTCCCAGAGGACTGTGTTGGGGCAGGCGGGGAGGTGAGTCTGTCCAGAGAGTTCAGCAGGTTTCTCCTCCGTGGCTCCAGGCACAGCCCAGGGGGCAGAGTGTACCCTTTTAGGGAAAACGAATGAATAAAAAACGTTATAAACAACCGAGGGACGAAAAGAAGAGACATGGTGGAGTTCTGCATCTCACACTCTCATCCCTACGTGAGGCTCGTTCAGCTGCTGGCAACGCCGACCGTTTCCTCCGCAGGTCTGATGCCCGGACTCAATCCCAGCGGGAGGAGAGCTTCGGCCCAGCGCGGGGAGGGGCCTTTCATGGGCTGCTTTTCATTGCCAGCTGGAACAGGAGGCTTTTGGGTTTGCATAGGGGCCCAAAAGAACAAGAGTAGAATTCCTTCTCCTTTTCCTCTGAGAGCCATACTCAGGAAGGACAACAGTCTTTCTCTTTCACTGTGTTTCTTGAATCCTCAGACCTTAGGGTAGAAAAAGATACCATGAAAATACATGAAGATAATCTGATTAAAAACTTCAAAAAAGAAAAGCAAGGAAATACTTATGTGTAAGTCTACGAACTCTAACGGATGAAAGAATACTTTTGACTTGATTCCAAAGAGTCAAAGTGTAGAAATGGCTGGCCAGTTTAGGTGACTTCGTTGTAAAATTTGGTGGTGGTAAAAAAAAAAAAAAAAATTGTTTTGGAAATGAAAAATCTAGTCTATCAGTTTCCTAGAGAAAGGGATTTAAAAATTCAGCAGGTAGCCCTGGCTGGTGTAGCTCAGTGGATTGAGCACAGGCTGGGAATCAAAGGGTCACCTGTTTGATTCCCAGTCAGGGCACATGCCTGGGTTGTAGACCAGGTCCTCAGTGGGGGCCATGTGAGAGGCAACCACACATTGATATTTCTCTCTCTCTCTCTCTCTCTCTCCCCCTTCCTTCCCCTCTGTTTAAATATAAATAAAAAAATAAAATCTTTAAAAAAAAAACTGCCAAACTTTAAAAAAAAAATTTCAGCAGGTAAAAGCAAGGCCTTTGTGAAGCACCAACCATAACAGAGGAAAGTTTATGAACTTGCATGGTTGTAAGTAAATAACTTTTTTTAAAGTTTGTGCCATTTTTCTAATCGCCACCAAGTTTTGGACCCTCTTCAATACAACTGAGTTTTTTCCTGTGTGTTTTATTTATGTGTGCTGTTAAATGTTCTTATTCCCTGTGCTTCAGCGATAACGAAAACTCAGAATAATGTAAAGTTTACAGAACTAACGCTCTCATTTCCTGCATATTAGCGCCATGATTTCAGCTGAAACTGCATTTCCTTTCTTTCATGAACCTAAAAGGACTCAGTCTAATAAATTGTCTGGAGGATTTTGCTTTTAAATTACCCATGTTTTCAGCCTCCCACTGAGCAGGCCCACTCACCAACCTCCACAGTGCCCTTGGGCACTTCCTCGTGTCCACAGCGCGTGAGGACCTGCCCTGACCGGCAGGCTCTCCATCCACCTTCTCTGTGCTCATTGCCAGCAGGCAGCTCTGGTCTCAGCTCCGGACTCATTCTGGGCACCCCCGGCCGAGAAGCTTGGCTTTCCTAACCGACCAAGCTGCCGGGTTCTGAGCTGACCTCTCAACCCTTTTTAATCAGCCTGTTTTATAGATCAGCCTGGCTTTGAACTCATTCACGTATTTTCACTTCTGTCAACTGCAGTTGATTGTAACAGCGGTTTATGTAGATAAATGGTATTTAACTTTTCTCTCTCTAGTTAAAACCAAATCCCAGGGAAGTGAAAATGGTTAGGGCCTACTGAGCTCTCTGTACGCCATCCCTTGCTTGGCATTTTAAATGTGTTATCTCCGTGCTCCAGTGAGCCCTGGGCCCATGATACAGCGGAGTGTTTAGCTCAGCCTTACCATGTTCTCCGCCTAACTCTTACAAGTGATGAGTTCCCACCGCTTCTAATCCGTTCTGGTTCCATAAGGAAGATTCTCAGTTAAACTGAACTATTAGCAGTAAGTCTTAACAGATCTATATTCTGTATGAATGAAGTAAGATAAAGTGGCTTGATAATAATTTAATTCACTCACATGCACTGGCGCTAATTCTCATGAAATACGGGGACATTTACTGGAAACCTGCTGCGAGGGAAGAAGCAGGCTGACAGTGAGGAAGGCCAACCCAGGTGAGACAAGGTTGGCAGAAAGCAGAGACGGGTCCCGGACACAAAGGGAGCGGGAGACAGAATGTGCGGAATGAACTGGGTGTGACCTAGTCTCTCTGAAGGTGCCAATGGCGGAGCTGCTTCTCAAGTCCCACCCACAGGGGCGAGGTTCGTAGCGGTGGGTTGCACCTAATCCTGGGGGCAGGAGTTGGAAAAGCATGTGTCATCAGTGAATCTCAAGCCTGAAAATTCAAGAATCCCTATGAACCTCAAGCATGACAGAAATAAAAACCACTTAAAAATATATCATTAAAATCGGAAGACAAGATTTTAAAGCTATCCCAATTTTAGAAAATTGTCCCTGAAATAATACAATTGATCTTTACAAGAAATATTAGATTGCTTTGGAAGATTAGTAGTGGACAAGATACTTTAGGATTTAGATTGGTTTGAAGAAAGAATCTTTTCTTTCTTTAGTTTCTGATATGCAAACATAGGGAAATATAAAAATGGCCAAATGCGTTAACTGCCACTTCAGCGAAGAAGACATGCAGATGGCCAATAAGCATATGAGAAGGTGCTCCGCATCAGATGGGAACAGGGAAAGGCAAACGAAAGCAGCGGGGAGAAACCACCACCACGTGTCAGAACGGCCCAAACGGGGAACGCCGGCGGTGTCGGCGAGGGCGCGGCACCACGGGGACTCTCCTCGTTTCTTGCTGGTGGGGACGCTGGAAGGCAGTTTGGAGGTTTCTTACAAAACTGAGCATCTCTCACCCTATGATCCAGCATCGTGCTGCTTGTTACTTACCCAAAGGAGCTGAAAACTTATGTCCATGCAAAAATCTGCACATGGATGTTTACAGCAGCTTTATTCATAATGGCCAAATCCTGCCAGCGACCGAGATGCCCTTCCATAGTTGGATGGATACAAATAAATGAGGTATCAAGCCATGGGAAGACGTGGAAGAAACTTCAGTGCATATCATTAAGGGAAAGGAGCTAATCGCAAAAGGCTACAGACTGTGACTGCAACTATATGACGTTTTAGAAAATGCAAAACTGTGCCCGGCTGGTGTAGCTCAGTGGATTGAGCGCGGGCTGGGAACCAGAGGGTCCCAGTTCGATTCCCAGTCGGGGCACATGCCTGGGTTGCAGGCCAGGTCCCCAGTGAGGGCCATGTGAGAGGCAACCATACATTGCTGTTTCTCTCCCTCTCTGTCTCCCTCCCTTCTCCTCTCTCTGAAAATAAATAAATAAAATCTTAAAAAAAAAAAAAAAAGAAAGAAAATGCAAAACTGTGCAGACAGTAAAAAAAAAGAAAAAAATCAGTGATGGTCGGGGGAGGGGGAGCACAGAGGATGTTTAGGGCAGTGGAAATGCTCTGTGTGACACTGCAATGATGGACACATGTCATCGTACACCATACGTCCACCCAAACCACAGACTGCACAGCCCCAAGGGTGAACCCTACTGCAAACATGGGGCTTTCAGGGATGATGTGTGTCACTGTAGGTCCATAGTTGTGACAAATGTACTACTCTGGTGAGGGATGCGGGGGGCAGGGGGTCTTTTGGGACATCTCTGTCCCTTCTGCTCAATTTTGCTGTGAACCTAAAACCGCTCTGAAACAAGTGTCTTTTAAAAAAGAATAGGGAGGGGGTTTGTCCATTTGCCCAAACTTTATTATGTTCCAGCTTTTTCTCTAACCCTCACTTCCTGAGAGTTTTTATGTGCCTTATGGTCACCTACTCTTTGTACTTCTGCTTTAAAGATCCTTGTTTAAAGATACCTGTTCAAAGACAGGGCAGCGTATTAATATGTAAATAACTTCTCCCTGCTCTTTGGTTAAAGGAGATCTTCTGGGAACTCCTTATTAACTTTAACACTCCCAGGCTTTATGTTAACATCCTAAAGTTCAGAGCGGTTGAGTATAAACATGCTGCCTTTAGACTTGTACAAACGACTGACCACTCACCCCTGCAGGAGCTAATACTGCTTCCTGTTCGTCACCCAAAAAGGTGGGCCACATAAACCTTCAAGTTGGGTCAGCCGCTCCAGCCCCTGTGTGAATCGTTCTCTCTGCCAACTTCATGACACCAAACTGCTCTTCTGAATCTCCTCTTCCTGTCCACCCTAGCCCTGTGACCAGCACCACAGCCAGCTCTGTTCTAAACTAACTTTGTTTTTTGTTTTTTTAAGAAAAAATCTGTACTTTTTAAAGTTTTCCCCAGTTAAAGAGGGAAAGCTAATATAATTCAGAATAGCAAAGCATGTTGAATCCCAATTTCAATGTGACTGAAAACAAAATCAGACAGTCATTCCATCCTCGTGGTACTCAGTGTCTTTATAAATTGCTTTACTATATAAAACATATTATTCACGGGATTGTGAGGATCAAATGAACTGATTTATGGAAAAGTGCTTTGAAAAGCATTAAGATTATGCAAATGCAACTTATTCAGAAGCTCATTCATCACTCAGTCATGTGGCGAGGGGCGGAGGGCCTCATTAGAGGCCATTCAGAAGCCACCGGGAACCCTGCTGGGAACCTCAGCCCACATGGGCAGCCTTGCAGTAACTGACGGCAGAGAGCTGGGTCTGCCCCACCCATGTGAGTGCCCGCCCGTGTCTCCTTTTAGCAGTGAGGTGCGTGGTCTGGGCGGTTCCAAGTTCAGCCAGACCATAGACCCCAGACCCCAGAACTGCACGGTGTCACTGCCGGCTGCTGCGATCCGAGCCGGGCCAGCACTCAAACACACCCTCGAGAGGAAACCAGGATGGGTGCTGAGGCACCCTCACGGCACTATTACCGAGGTCTTTAGGAAATCGTAGTGGCTCCTTGAATACTTCCAGAGTTCCAAGAAATAGACGGTGACTGTCCTATTCTAGAAGCCTCATCTAGAGTTTCCCCCTTATCCCAAGTGAGTAACAGACCCTCTGCCCCGCCCACCCCCGACTAAGGGTGACAACTCCAGATCAGATTGATGAGTCCAGGTTATTTTTCACGTTAACCTGAACGTAACCCAAATATCTGCACAAGTTCGTTGCTAGTCGCTTCCTAGTTTTCAAAATCAGAGGTCAATGAGGTTGTAAGTAAAATGCTTTCTAAGACTTTACTGTTGTAGTAGCCTAATATAAATTCCCTTTACGTAGGTCTGTTTTAGCCTGTTGCCTTTTAAAATTCCTTAATAAATGTCTCTTATAATGGAGTCTTCTAAATTCAGTTAAAAAGATAAGTCAAGTCCTATAAATCAAGTTAAAATAGTAGGCTGCGTTATAAAGTTCAAGCGTGCTTATAGGGCCCCTCTCCTATTACGTGAAGGAAACGTTACCTGGGGTGACTTTGTACGGTGCCCGCCAGAGCCCTAAGCTACCTGTGGTTATTACAACACTTTGTAACTTCTTTAAAAATATCAAGGACTATTTCAGGCAGTTTTATTTCGATAACTATAATGAATTTGTCATTGTTCAGACTTTCAGCTTCTGCCCCAACATTCAAATGTCATTGTGTCATTTATTTCAGCAATTCTTCAGTTACTCTTAAATTGTTGAGTTCGCGACGCTTTTTTTTGTCCAAAAATCAGAGTATCTCATGTTTGAAATGATAGTCCATTGTATTCGGCTGACGTTTTACTGAACACTTCCTTTTATGCCAG
Organism: Micronycteris hirsuta; assembly: GCA_004026765.1. NCBI lineage: Eukaryota > Metazoa > Chordata > Mammalia > Chiroptera > Phyllostomidae > Micronycteris > Micronycteris hirsuta. Next base: position 28,143 of record PVJI01011578.1, on the reverse strand, counting down.
GCCCTGAGCTAAGTATGTTCACAATATCTCGCCTCATTTGTTCATCACAGCAGTTTTGCGGTGCAGGTAGTAGTGCTCAGTTAGAACATGAAGAAATTGAGACGTCTGGAGGTTAAGTATATCACCCGAAGTCACGTGGGTGGCAAGTAAGCCTGCAGTTGGAAGCCTGGGCCCCGACCCCAGGCCTGGCGTTTTCTCTGCCACGCCACGCCCCCGCCCCCCCCCCTCCCCAGCACGGCATTCTTTCTCAGCGCTGCCGCCGCCGGGCAGGAGCCGAGCTGCACTTGATGGAGGGCTGAGGACCACGGCAGGCAGCTCGCCCCTGATTCGGGTGTTTCTGACAACTGGAGAGTCTCTCTCATCCTGCACCTTCCTCTCCACTCAAGACGGGAAATGTCTTCACACAGACACAGTGGGTGTCCGGCTCCAGGTTCAGATCCCTGTGCGTTGAAACACTTGGATATCGGTGCCCCTTCAGAATTCCCAGCTCCGAGGAGACAAGTCAAGGCACCTCACCCTAAACTGATCAATTCCATCCTCTCCTCTTTCCTTTCCGAAGTCCTAGCAGACCCTGATGCCAATAGGCCCAGGGGGCAGGGATGGCACGTGGCCACAGTCCCCTCCAGCAGAGACTGTCCCCGCTATGCTCCAGAAGGCCATGACATAATCTGCACCATCAGTAATGGGAAGTTTACAGAAATGACACAGTCTTTTCTCACATCTCACCTTCATGATTTCAGGGGAAGCTCTAGACACTTCTTTGCTTTCGTGAATCTCAGAGGAACCAATACAATGAATTGTGAGTGTTTTGCTTCATCCCATCTGCGTGGCTCCCTTCCCCCGTCGCCGTCCTGTGTACAGTGGCAAGTCCATCCTGCCCGTCCGTCTCTCTTCCTCTGTCATACATCCCCCCATGGTGGCTGAGCAAGGGCCTGAGTCCCAGAAGTTCCGAGTAGTTTTCCCTTCCTCCTTCGTCTTTCTTCCCGGGGCTCGCTCTGTGAGGCTGAGTGCACGCACACGCCCCGCAGAAACACGGAGCCATAGGTGAATCGGACCTTTCTACCTACAGCTCGCAGACAACAAGGTACCTCTCTGTATTTACGGCACCACCCACATACCATATCCGCGATTTCGTGTTAATTATGGAGAACGCGACCTTTCTCTACAAATACGTGACGTGACAAATGAAACCAGGGACATGCAGAGCCTGACCACATGAATTGTTCTGATGCGAAAGGATGCTCCAGACTGCTTCCTAACAAAGGAAGTGATCCGCAGGTAAATGCAGGCCGTGCCCCGTGAGTTTCCTGACTGACGAGACTCGTGCTTTGAATGACTGACTGGCGCTGCTGAAGGACCGCAGAACCCCAGCTTTGGCCCCGGCAGTGCTGGGAGCAGTGCCCTGCCGATGACCGAAATTCAGGTAGCCCTCGCAGAGCGTGGAAATTACCAAAACAACGACCTGACGCACGCGGTCAGCCGCAGCTGTCCGTCCACTCACGCTGTCACGTGACTATCAGAGAAGAATCCAGTGTTTGGGAGCACGTGGCCCCGGTGTCGCCGAGCACCGTCACGCCAACGGCACAGCAGTGCTCCGGTCGCAGCATGGACTTTCTGTCCTCTGGCCAGAGAGAGAAGCAGACGTGGCACAAATAACATGTTTATTCTCTTGACAAGAATAAAAGAATTCAGCAGCCAGGACGTAGCCAGCTGGTGCCCGAGAATGCCAGGGAGGTGTCTGGGTCTGTCCCAGCCTCTGTGACAAAATATCGCAGGCCGGGTCCCCTGCACAACAGACGTCTCCGTCTCAAGGCCCCGGAGGCTGGAAGATTCAGGCGTCTGCGCCGTCTGGCAGGGGCTCTCTTCTGGGCCACCCACACAGTAGGTCCTCACCTAGTCACCTCCCGAAAGTCCCCTTCTGACCCTCACTCCGCAGGTCAGGGTTCCAACATGTGAATTTGGGGGGACACAGACGGCCAGCCCGTCGCAGTAGGTGCCCCCTTTTATATAAACAAGCCGCAGGCGTACAGAGCTGCCCTGCCCAGTTTTTCCCCTTCTGATTTCTGACCCCACCCTCGCCCTGGTGTGCGCGTGCCCACACACTCACAGACACACCCATGCACACGTACTGCCGGGTCCCTCACTACTATTACTTTGGAGGGAATGAGTGACATTTTTTTAAATTAACCTTGGAGAGCATCTGTGGGTTCAGAAGGAAGAAATTACGAAAGAATAAGAAGAGTTTAAGAAGCGCTCTTAGAGAGTAGCCACTTGCAACCCCAAAGTGATTTTGAGCCGGATGTTTGTCTGCTTTCTTTCCTGAGGCCTGCTATTCTATCAGCATCTTCGGAGTTAGTGGGACCAGGTCTGGGAGGAGGGTGTGACTGAGTGATGGGGGCCGAGTCCTCATGGAGCCTCGTGTGAGGTGGGAGTGAGGGGGGCATTGGACGAGCTGCAAGGAGGTGGCTACAGGGAGTTCTGCGAGGACAGGTTGTTGAGGGGCTTTTTCGGAGAGGTTGGAAGGGCCTCCCAGGAAGAGGAGGCTGTCAGAGCTGCCCTTGTTCCGTGATCTGCCAGAGGCCCGCCCTGCGCCGGCAACGAGAGAGGAAACTCACTCCCCCCGCCCCTGCTGCTGCCGACACGCGGAACTCCAGCTGCTTGTAACAGGGCTGTGATTCGGGTACATCACCAAACGAATCATCTGTAGTTAGTGATTCCTGTTGGAATAGTACACTGTAGGAAAATACATTCCGAGTTCTTGAAATCAGTGTGCACTATTATAATTGCTATGGATCATTCCATACGTAGTATTAGCATTTATAGCATAAACATTTTTCCTTGAAACCCCTTGCTCTTCATACCCGTCATTTAAAAAGACTACTTAATATTCCATCCAGTGGATTTACCAAAATTTATTTAACCTAAGTGTCGCACAAGAGGGGGTGGCCATTGCTATCCCTGCCCTTGAAATTGTTCCCGGTGTTCCGTTGTAAAGAACAGCGCAGTGGGTGTCTTGTAGGCGGCGTTCCAGTAGCGCACGTGACCCACTTGGGCCAGACTGCCGTTCGTGGAGGGCGTGAGCTGGCGGCGAAGAGCGTCCGTGGCATTTCATGCGTGGAGCCAACCTGCCTCCCCGGACGCAGGGCCCATGGGCCGCCCTGCGTGCGGGGCCGGTTCTCAGAGCACCGCCAGCAGCGTCTCCTCTGTTTCTTTTCTTCGTCCTCGTGAATAAGCCAGAAATGATTCTGTGTTGTTTAGTTCTCACTTCTTCAACGACCGAAGAACAAAGAATTCAAAAGATCTGGCAAGATAGAGGTGTCTCTGAGAAAGGCCGGCCCCCTTAAGGGCTGCCAAGAGCCCACACCACACAGGGTCCCATTTGCAACAGTGAAGTCACCTTCCAGGTTCGAGAGTTTGGGTTGCCAATGTCCCTGAGTGGACAGGAAGGGGGATCCCGACCCTGACAAAGTCCGCCAGAGACTGTGCAAAAGCGAACTTTTAGGGGTCCCTCGGGGAGTGTCTATCAAAATGTGACCCATGTGCGTTCTCTGCTTAACCCAGGAATTGTACTCAGGAAATCCACCCTTAGAGAAACGCTGATACGGCAGAAGTGCACTGAGACGGGCCAGCCTCTGTGCCGTGCCCCTGACACTGACCCCGGATGGCACTGGAAGTGACTCTAATCCAAAAGCTAAAAGGGGGTCGGGCGGAGGAATACGCAATGCTCTAAATAAGTAAATAAAATACAGGCAATATGAAAAAAATACTTGCATTCATAACATCCATAAAAGTGAGAAGCTTAAATACCACATTAAAATGATTGCTGCAAAGTACAAGTAAAAATATAGTAGAATAAAGACGTTTTTATTCCCTCAATGCCTCTGATATCAAAAGAAGGAACTAAAGGACAGAAAGGTTTATCTTCAATGAAATATGGAAATAGCCATTACAACAAACCACCAAGTAGGAAAACTGAATGCCACGTAATTTGAAACTGGGACCAGGATGAGAGCAGAGACCGTGAAGCCGCGCGTTCTTCACTCCACTCAGAGTTCGGCAGTTCCTTCAGTTCCGTTCCGGTTTCTGTCCCTTCTTTCTTTCTTCTGAAATAGTTTTTTATCCTGTAAAAGCAGCATAGGAGATTGTAAATTGTATCTTTTGGTGCTTCTAGACTTTTTTATAATGAACACATATTTCTTTTAAAAACCAACTTAGTCATTCTTTTTAAAAATAAAGATACTTTTTTTTCTTTTGATAAATACACTTTTGGAGCAAGAGGATATTCACCTAGTATGCTAAAATTACAAAATAATTTTTTATCTTTCCTTTTTCTGCAAGTATTTTCCCCTATTGTTGTTTTGAGAGCAAAGATGTTATAAACAGCGTCCTGAACAGACAGAGAGGCGGCGCCCCGAGTCCCAGACTTTTAGAGGAAGGTGACCCAGTGGGTCGGGTGTTAGAATCCAACCCTCTCTGCCCCCCAAGGTACAGCTGAGGAGCCGGGCCAACTTAGCCTTTAGCTGGTGTGGGCACAGTGCCCACCATGCTGTCAGGGACCCACGGAATACGTTAATTTCTTTAAAAATTATAAGAACTTGAACTCTTAGGTCAAAGAAACTTTGAATATGTAATATTTGCGCATCTGTCTTCATACCAACACAATCATAAAGCAGAACTTTCCATAGTGTTACAGGCAGGACAGGGCCCATAAAGACCCATGTCCTGGGCCCATGAAAGGCGTAATGCAGCCCGGATGAGGCTTCCGAGACCTGAACAGATCCCTGTGGCTGCTGGTGGCAGGGCCTCGACCGAAACGCAGGTCTTCAGGCTCCTCCTGCCCTGCGTGCCGCACCGTCCTCAAGGGCAGCTGTTCCTGGGGGCGTGGCTGTCCAACGACCCTCTTGCCTAGTCTGCACTCCGCCCCGACCTCTCCTGCTGTCAGCCAAGTTGTGCCTTGTGTGGCGGTTGGGTTGACCACCCTTATTTCCCATTGTCGCAAACATACTCCATCCCAGCTCAGTGGACCTCTCTCTGTTCCAAGTTCACTGCTGTCCGTCCCCAGCCCTGGTTCTCATTCCCACTCAGGCCCTTCCCATTTGCCTCCATCCTCTCAAGAGTGACCTCATCTCTAGAGGCTTTGTTCCAATGTAGCTCTTTCAAGATTCTTTTTAAGAGGATTCCAGACTTGAGTGATCGGTCTTGTGTATAAAAGCACTTCACATTTGCTAACAAACTGTCTCGTCTTACTTCATCTTGTATTATCTTGTCTCCTGAATTTTAGTTTTACATCCCCAGTTGTCCTGTAGGGTGCTGGACGGCAGAGGCCCCATCTCGTAGACTCACTGAGCGTGTGCTCAGCACTCAGTAAATACCCAGCCGATTGGCGGGAGCCTCCCACTATAATGAGGTCTAATACTACCTCCCGGGGGTCCCTGTAATAGCTGTGGCTCTCCTTCCTCTTTCTTTTATCCGCACCCTGGAGGCACCTCTCACAATGTCTGACTATAAATTGCTTTAAGACTAGGGCTGACATCTGTTATCCCTGCATCCCCAACCCCCGGCACAGCGCTTGGCACAACGTGGGTGCTTGGTAAGTTTTCAGTGAAGGGGTCATTTCTCGAACCACTTTCTCAGTTCAGTGTCTCCGTTCTGAAAAGTGTTAATGTTAGCTCCTTTCCCCTAGGGAGAAAGATAGGAAAAATAGAAAACAACCCACTTAAAGGCGGAATGAAAGTGGGGAAGGTGATCTCCACAGGCCTCTCCGTTTCCTTCCTGCAGCACTAAGTCGCAACCAGCTTCCCGAACTAGACGAGCACCACGCAGAAATGCAATTGGCCCTGGTCCAGTGCGTGTCTTTGGGCAGTGAAACAGCACAAAGGCTTCTCCTGCGTCTTCCTTTGATGCTATTTTTTATCATCTGAAGTTCACGGTGATGGGAAGCTCCAAAGCTGTGATACACATTAAATCCTCCAAGTCAGAATTTAATATATCCTGTAATTGAGACTCTCACAAAATCGTTTCAGGCACCTGAAGGCCACTTTTACCTCTCCATTTTCTGGGTGTCCCGAACAACTCCTTTCTGAGAAATCGCTAGTATTTCGCCTGTGGCCGAGCCTCAGAAAAAGACCATCAGGAGGTCGGGAGAGGAAAGGGGCCTGCTCGGCCTTCAGAGTGCACGACCTTGCAAAAACATCCTCCTGACCTGCCGATGGCAGTGGGAGCTAGGCATGCCTTCCAAAAAAGACCTGCATCCACATTTGCCCTGTCACAGCTAACTGCGTTCGCCTCGGCCCTTGTACCGTTTCGATACTAGTTTGGCACAAACACTAACGAACACAAAAGCATTGAAGTACAAACAGCATTGTTAAGGAGCTCCCATTTGCACACACGTGTGTGATTCACTTTCCCCAGAGCTGACCAGTTTCAGGACCCACTGACTGCTAATCCTGAAGAGCAGCCATAAACAAAGTTCCCCAAACTGTTTGGGAATGACAAGACCTAGCAAGGGAAATAATACTTTTAAAGTATAATTCAAATCTCTCATGTCTTAATCCCACATGAAACCAGTCCGCCGTGAGTGAGACTTTTCCAATTCCTCATGTGGCCAGGCATGGAGGAGTTCACAGGGGCAGGAGGAAGATGGACTGAGGAGGCGGGGTGGTTAATAATTCACGTATTACTAGACCCGTTTTATAAATGTGAAAACTGGTGCATAGAGAAATTAAGTAGTTTGCCCAAGGTTATCCATCTTCACAGCTGAGTAAAGATATGGACGCAGATAATTTAGCTCTGGCATACCCTTAAACTTCAGCAGGTGCTGAGTGAGCATCTCAGACACACGGCAGGGACGGCCACTGCAGCTGGGACCCATCGGGGTCCTTCCAGGATGGCCCAACAGCTTGCGTGGGGCCCAGCTCAGGGAGAGAACCAGGAGACCCCCCACTAGACCTGGGACACTCTCTCTCTCTGCCCCCCTCTCAACTGTGCGTCCCTAACTCTGTGAATGCACGTTCCTGATAGAGAAAACAATGTTAGGTATGAGTCTCCATTTATATATTCATTTATAAATTTGGCACATATGCTACTGAATTAATGGGCATCATAAAACATGCATAAAAGGAACAATTATTCTTGTACACCAAAAGCTTACCATAAATCCACTTCAAATAGTGTACCTGCATCAGCATTGGAAATATGTGTCTCTGACCAAAAACTTTTTTTTTTAATAATGTGGGTTGGGTTTTATTTTGAAATTCATCACAATGTCTTGGTTTAGAACCCAGTTTTCCTGTAATTATATCCTAATTATTTAAGATGATTTACCCACATATGGATTGAAAAAAATGCAATGCAAGACCTTCGATGTATTATGTAATCCAAAAACTATATGTTAAAACAAAGAGCCTTTTGAAAGCCTGCAGAGAGACACCCCCCAGAAAAGGTCACCTGACAAGAAAAATTCTCTCTGGAAAAACTCTTTGAAATCCCAGAAACAAAGCCAAAATATCAATCCATTCTTTTCAACATTTTTCACAACAAAACAGCAGCCAGTACGCAGAATGAAGCATTGGAGTTCGCCCTGTCTAACCTGCCACCCGTGACAGAACACGGCTCATTCGGGGCAAAGATTGTTTTTCTGATCGTGGCAATGGCGCACGCGCAAGCGCGCTCACACACAAACACACACGAACGTAAAATTAAAAGGGAGCATTTCGGCAATCCTGATGGGCTTGAGCCCTCTGACCGTCCTGGTGTCCCATCAGCCCCTATTGTCGCATGGTTGAATCAGCTGCCCTTTGAAGCCAAGACTAACAGAAAGAGGAGGAGCTTAGCAAAGCTGCGTGGACGCCTCACCTGAAGAGCTCGTCTCAAACCACGATCCCCACCAGTCGGTCGTGTCGCGAGGGCCCCCTGCATCCTGCACAGTAGAGATCAGCCCTTCCCCTTCCACTTGCGTGGGCATCACTTGACAGCTCCCTGAAGCTCGGGAAAGGCTAGAGGAGTATTTCCAGCTGGAGCTGCGGGACCCTGAACCCCTGTATACTTTCCCTGCACAAATCTCAACCTGACAAACTATGAAACGACACACTCGTCTCCCATGTTAAGGGCACAAGGTCAAGGTGGCCGATAAGATCGAAGGTGGCTGGGCTGCAAACAGGCCGACCCAACGACCCAGGTCGGGCCTGTAGTGACCAGGGCTGTGATCTGCCCCTCAGAGCACCCACCTCTGGGGCAGCAGGTGACAGTCTCCTCCCAGCTCTGTTTTGCTTTATGCTGAAACCTCAGGTTAGGGATGGGGAGCTTCGTCACAATTTGTGTTTGAGGTGATACGTTTGGCAGTGAGAAACCCCAGAACTAAAATATCTGAAAGTGTTTTATAAAAAGTTTTTAAATCATCAAGTGCCCAATGGAGATTATTACCTGCCTTCCATGCTTTAGAGGGACTCTTTCTCCAGGTGCTTTGTTGAGATGCCTAATGATGCCTACTGGTCGAACTGAGTCAGTATCTGCTACAGCCCCTTGAAGTCCCCCCACTCTAGGGCTGTGAAGGCAGAGGCTGGAAATGCCCTTCCCACACGTAGCACACCACAGCGGTGTCTCGGGGACATTCCGTTCTCATGTGGGGACTCTCTGTGCTATCACACAGATACGTCCTCATCAGGCACCGGAACGTACACGAGGATGTTGCCGCCCCACCCTTGTCTGAGCGGATGGTTGGAGCTGCCGAGGACATTTGCATTCAAGGTGCTAGTTCAAGGACACGGCCTGAACCCGTGACTGCTTATGCTGCCCGGAGTGCAGGGGAGGGGCGGCCGGGGTAGGAGGACAGTCGAACAGCTTCATTTTTTCAAAGAAAAATGCTAAATTTCTTAGATCTTTCTTCCAGGTAAGGTATGAGTAGAAGGCATTGAAAGGCAACACTACAGAGTAAGTTCTTACTTACTATTAAATAAGAACTTGCTGGATATGTGATCGCAGGCGAGTCATTCACCTTCCCTGAGTCTCCACTCCGTCTTCTGTAAAATCTGAAGGCCGACGTGTATCGCAAGGGGCTGTGAGGCTGCATAGCGTAGTTCCGAACTCTCCGTGAGCGACAGACACTCTAGAATCGGCACTAAGCCCGGAGAAAGTGGAGCGGCATCCCGACTCAGGCAACGAGACTCAGCGGCAGCAGCGACACCCACTCCCCGCCATCCACAGAGGGGCAGAACCTCGTCACCACCCGCCCCACTCCTGAGCTTTCTTTACATGACGCTTCTTCATTGGATTGGAAGTAAACTCTCAGCATGTCAGATTTGTATTCAAATAGAAGTATGAAATAATTAAAACAAAATGTCATTTGGAAAGAGTATTTTGACGGTCCGAATGTGACCACCACACGCACAGCAAACGGAAACAGCCTGGAGGTCTTTGCTTAGAAGCCACAAGAAAGTCCTCAAACTCCGACGCTCCAATGAAACCGTTGTGTCTGCGACAGTTTGCTTTATCCTGCTGTCTGTATCTGACCTTGTCTTTCGGCCTTTTGACCTCATAACCAGAACCTGAGAGTGCTCATCAGTCTCAAAATGGAAAATTTAATTTTTACACCATTTTGTCCCATTTCTCCCATTGCCACAGAAACTTACTTTGTTTTTAACTTTCGGACTGAATTCATTAAACCATTTTGTCTTCAAAGGCTTCCTTCTTTTCACGGGCGTGAGAAGACTCACGTAGTTGGTTTTCCTAGTTCTCAGGAGGCAACACAGCTGTGCGAAAGCAGGTCTGTGTGCACCCAGGCCTCCTGTGCTTCTCCCAGTGTCAGTTCCAGGTACGGTGGAGCCGGGGACGGACAGGTCGTGCCTGTTTTAACTCGCCATCCACGGCCACCGTTCTTCCTAAACAAAGGCACCATTTGGACCCGGGTATGTTTGCTGACATTCCTTTACACTTAGGACTACTGGAAAGTGAGAAATTAGGAAGAAGTGACTTTTTAAACCTTCCCCAAACTATGGAACTAAAGAAATGGCAATGGGCAGGGAAGTATTACAGTTTAAAAGTGTGATGTATGTGGCTGTTGAGCTCTGGAGGAGAAGGCTGCAGGCAGAGAAGTCGGAACAGGGGCAGCCTCACTTCCTGAGCCGGGATCCTCTCCGTGAAATGTAGCTCAAAGCCTTACGCTGCCAGAAACCTGCACCTTCAGACTGAGCTGCTTTGAAGGGCTGGCCTGGGAGCTGAAATAGCGGAGAGCCTTTGGGGGAATCCTTAACTTGAAGCAGCACTTCAAATGCGGTGCGCTATTTCCCTGGCCTGCCCTCTCTCCCGCCGCTGGAACTTGGCTTCTGCTGTTCCCTTTGTGTCAAAGGACAGATCGGTGAGCAAACTCGGGCAAATGAGGGCTCGGCAGGTCACTAAGCAATGAATGATTTCCAGAAAACCATTTCGAGGTCTTCCAGAAAGTGTGTGTGTGTGCACATGGGTGTACTCTCACACATTTTCTGCAGGGAAATATATGCATACACATTTACATACATATGCCCCAAAAATACACACACACTCATTTTTCTTGGGGACCATTTGGAGTTTGATTTTATGTATGTCTACAGTGTATGTATGTACAAATGTATGTATATCTGTTGAGAGAGAGAGTGACAGAAAGCCTTTTGCAAGTATTTTTAGTTTATTTCACGTAAGAATAAACTTATTTTACACAACAAGGAATAAACCTATTCATTTTGCACAGATGTGATACAGAAAAAGAATCTACAACAGGGGAAAGTTTCTAATATGGGGGAAATATTAAAGTAAATTTTTAGTTATCAGTTTTGTCATTGAAGCTGTCTCCTCATTTCAAAACACTGTTCGTGTTGAAGCAGAAGGAAAGAGGGTCCAGCCAGTGCCCCACCGTGTGGATTTCCCAGGCAAATCACAGGCACATCCGTGATGATTTCGAGCGGATTCTCACTGTGGTGGTGGCGGAGAGTCGATCGGTCAAGGTCATGTGCGATAATGGATAGTGCTCTCCTTTCCCTCCAATGCATTCGCCAAACTGCAGCCAGAACGAGCTTTTAAAACTGCAAATCAATTACATCACCTCCGTATAAAACCCTTCAAGAGTTACCCATTACTATTTCTACACAAACACCAAAATCCTCAGAATGCCGCCCCCTTTCTCTGTGAGCCTCCCCTCCCGCCACCCTCCCCCAAATTTTAGCCACCTGGACTTTCTTTGCATTGGTCCCCACACTCCCTCTTTCCTCAGGGCTGTGCACCTGCTTCCTTCTCTTCCTAGGGTGCTTTCCCCACCTCCAGTCCCAGTTAGAGCTCATTCTCCTTCAGTCACTAACAACCACCACCAACTCCCTGCTAAATCTCTGCTAGTGCCGTGGCTTTCTGTATAGAAGGCATGTAATAAATGCTTCAAAGAATACAGAGGACTGGCCACTAGCCAGGGGGAGATGGGAGTTCCAGGGAGGGCTGCTGCAGGGTAGGCGTGATGGAAAGCCCACAGCGACTGAGTGACTTGCCCGACCAGGGTCAGACAGCTGGTTGGCGGCAGAGCCAGGACTGAATCACACCGACGGTGACTGCTGCCTTCCACACACACGGCGTTAACCCCTCACTGGAGGCCGCAGGTGAAGTTTGCTGTAGGGAAGTCCGCATCTTGTTTGCTCTCCCTAAAGCGTTCTAACCCGCCGACGGTCATCCATGCCGTCATGCTTATTAATGCCATTTGAGAAGCGTGACCCCGGAATCCCGGATACAAACTCTCCTCCTGGTTAAGATTCGAGTCAAGTTGTTTATGCTGCTCGCTCTTAAACTCCAGGTGAGGAGGCCCCCGGCTCCGACACAGTCAACTCACAGACCCCAGAGCTTACTGATGTATTTAAAGTAATAAACATCGTATCTGTGTCTCAGGGGCAGCATGTGGTGTTCAGGATCAGCCTAAGAGGTTTTCCTTTTCTATTTCTTCTCCTCGGTGCAGATTCAGATGCTTGAAGCTTATTGTATAGACGCTGACCTGGAAGCAGCCTGGCCTTTAGAGAAAATTAGGGAGGGAAGGGGTTACGACAGCTCTGCGTTCCCCTGCGTGCCCAGAACCAGCAGAGGTGAACATTCACCTGCCCCAGGTCCAATGTTGTTAGCCCAAAGTGGTTATATTAAATTGAAGAAAACATCAAACAAACAATAAAAAATTTAGGAGGGACATTCATTGTGGTGCACTGGGGGATAAAAAGCAGATTTTTGCCAATGGAAGACCAGGAGAGAAATACTGTATTTCAGGGCAGCGAGGCCACGGGAGTGCAATGGGAGACAAGTATGAGCAGAGCTGGGCCTTACAGGCGGCCCCGGGAGGGGCCAGGCCTGTGCAGGATCGGGCTGCTGCAGAGAGGCAATGCCCAGCGTCAAGAGGAGCAGAGCTCCAGAAAACTCACTTAGCATAGTGACTAGGTGATAAATTAAAATACAGTTAATGAGCGTGCTTATTCTGGGCAGTGGGATTCAGCCATGACAGTTTAGTGACCCTGAGGCTGAGCTCGGGCCCATGCCTCCTCCGGTACCATGTCAACGCCCCAGCCATCCCCATCGATGTTACAGGAGCCAGACGGAGCTTTCATGAGGTGGGACAGCTGGGACAAGGTAGAGGAGAGCTTTGCAAGGCAGGAAGGAGTAAGCAGATACTACAGCCTGTGCACACAGCAGAAGATAAAAATAAGGAGGTCTGTTGTTAGGGCCTGAATGTTTGTCTTCCCCCAAATCCGCATGTGGAAGCCCCAAACCCCAACATGGTCATATTGAGGGAGGAGGCGTCAGGGGGTAGTTAGGTTTGTATGAAGTCCCGAGGGTGGGGCCCTCACGATGAGATCAGTGCCCTGATAAGAAGAGACCAGAGAGCTAGCTAGTGCTCACTCTCTCCCCCTTGCCATGCGAGCACATAGCAAGAAGGCGGCTGTCTGCAAGCCAGGAAGAGAGCCCTCTCCAGGAACAGAATCAGCTGCCACCTTGATCTCTGTTACTTACAGCAACAAAACTGTGAGAATACATTTCTGTGTGTGAGCCACCCAGTTACAGTACTTTGTTATAGCAGCCCAAGCTGACCAGGACAGCCGCCACGAGGCAGGGCTCAAATCAGTTCGGTTTGTGTGAATAACTGGGTCAGAGGCAGGTGAGCAGAAGAGGAGCGGATGCTGGGGGCCATTCATGGTCTGGGAGACCAGTTGTGAATATCTCTTCTCTACTCCATTTTTATCGATGTCATCTCAGCAGCTTGAAAGGAGCCAAGGCGTGACTGTTTACACCATGGGAATAGGCAACCACTACACACCGGGGTTTTCCCACTGGAGAGGCAGCTTTGTAACATTGACCAGCGTGCCACTGTATACGTGAGGTGAAAGCCTCCTGGGAATGGAAGTTCTGGGAGTTCTCATATTCAAAATTAACCCTAAGCTCTTTGCTGTGGTTGCTGTTGCTGTTTTAATTACTAATACACAATGGCACTCGTCAGTTACCTTTTACTACCTACCCAGAGTGATTCAGCATTTGTAGGTTCTCCTGGCAAACTAACCAGCATTAAAGTATCGTTTCCATGGGGAACTATTTCCAAATTGCAAGTTACTGACTTTAAAACAAACTTTTGGAAAACAGCCCATTTGTGAGCTGGGGACTTTCAATTCTGGGTCCTCATGGGGACATTAGAGAACAAAAATGAATCACGTCAGATTTTTAAAAACTACAGGTTGCAAAAGAAATCCTAGGTGAAAAGGAAAGGAATAGAATTATTGATCTTGGAGGAGAAAGATGAGGAACAATCTAATCACAGGGTGCGCGCCAGCTGTGTGTTTGTTTTTCCACCAGAAACATCGGGGATTTGGGCAGACTGGGGGGAAATGTCTGTGTGGCCTTATTCTGGGATGTATGGTTTGCATATTTCATTTTGAACATTTCCAGACTAACTTTTCCCAATGAAGGGTAGTTTATGTAGGATCTGTTTTGAGGACCAAGCAGTGTTAAGACGAGATTGCTTGCTGGCTTCGGGATTTCCAACCCCTCCCTGAGCCTCAGTCGACAGATGGTCTGATGTATTTCCAAATTTTGAGGAACATGATATAATTCAACAAATCCCTTCCATAACACATCTTGGAATGTAATCATAATGCATCCTAGAATAACTAAACCCAAAATGTATCCTTTTCTATCCAAAAATGAATATCATAAAAGTTAAGCTATCCCATACTAGTACAAAAACCTGAAAACAACTATTCTAAATCAGTACTTTTTGACCATTTAATGAGGGGAAAGATGTTATTTGGGGCTTGTTAAATTACTGTGATTTTAGTTATTCATTCAGAAGGGCTGGGGCTGTTACTTTCCTAAATGATATTACTGCACCCTGATTTAGCTTCTCCTGGACACACTCTGAAACAGATAAATGACAGCTGTAAATCTGCCCCTTGGAGTCTCAAACGGCCCACAGCCCTCCCAGGCCCTGGTTTAACAGTCGGTTTATGACGTGGTTTCAGAATAACGCTCTCAAGCATAGTGTGCCCTTCCTCCAAAACGGACATGGATCCACAGAGCTCGTTAATGACGACTCTAAAACCCCCACAAGTCGTCTCTGTGGCATGTTTTCAGTTTGTTGATCTAAAATCCGTAGTTTCCTGAGTGTCCCTTCATGATCCACCTGGATCACCGCCAGCTTCTCTGAGAAACGGTGCAGGTTCCTGCCGGCCGCACGTCCGGCCCCCTGCTGCTCCCTGCACCCCGCCCCGCCTGCGCTCTCTTCCAGGGTCTCCCACTCCCGTGCGTGGGCGTCGCCGGGGAGCCTGTCGCCCTTGCTGACGCGTATTTGCGTGTCGCTCCCTCAGTGAGCAAGCTGCTCCTCTTCTCCACCTGTATGTAGCGGCCTGCCTCTGGCTCTTGGGTCCTGGCTCCAATGTCTTTTCTCCGGGGAAGTCTTCCTAGGGCCCCAGAGAGCAGGCTGGTCCCCCTGGCGTGGCAGGTTCCCCACGGCATACACTGACCCTGCACCTACCATGATGTCGGTTAGTCTACAGCATCCTCTCCACTGAGCGCTCCCGAGAGTGAGGACTGTGACCTCCGCGCCCGCATCAAGTCTGGCCACAGCCGGCTCTCACAGCTCCTCGCAGCCAGAGGGAGAGCCAGCTCAGGATCTTCCAGGCGGCGAGACAGGGTTCTCGCCTCCCAGCCTGCCAGGAAAGGCACAGACACTTGCCATACACTCGTAACACACTTGCCGTGTGTTCCGATTTTTGACACGTCTCCTCCCATACCCACTGCTGGACAGAAAGCTCCTCAAGAGCGGTGACACATTTCATGCATCTTCACATTCCAGGAAGTCATGCAGTGACTGGCGTGGATGAAGTGTGTGTTTAATCTGTGTTTGCCAACAGCACACTGGCGTTTTCAGGCAGGATGATTCTTAATTGTACAAAATAGACCCACCAGCAGTTCTGCCCCTGCTCACTCAACGCCAGTGGTACCCCATCATTTGGACATACCCTCCCATGCACATGTGTGCATGCGCACCTACACAGATGCATGCACACCCACACACATGCACACATATGCACGTGCATGCACACATGCACACGCACATTTGTAAAAGTTCTTGGGGTGGGAGGTCAGGCGGAGAGTAGAGCTGCCCGTAGCTGAGAGCCTCTGCTCACCGGAACCCTCACCACAGCTCAGTGAGCAGCGGGACATGGAGACCCCGCACCAGCGCCAGGGTGACTTACGGAGGGTTGCCCTTGTGTGGTGGCATCAGGCGGGGTACAGGGCGGCATCTGTGGCCCTCAGTAGGACGTAACTTTTCTGTGCAAGGTGGCTGACTAATCTTCATTGAACGTTTACCATGTACCCTAGGCACGAGGCTAAGTGTCCACATCAGCTGTTCAATCCTCACAACAGCCTGTGTGGCTCCATTTCTCAGTGAAGGAGACAGAGGCTTAGAGAGTTTCAAGCCATAGACCAAGTTCACGCACTCGGTCCCTGTCAAGGCCAAGAGTCATCCTGAATCACTTTGCTGGGCTGACTCTGTTAGGCGTGTTTAACAAGAACAGACTTCAGATGTCCCAGATGCAAGAATGCTTTTCAAGTTCATCCCTCCCATTAATTATAACATGGCACAGTGTTTCCCAAAATCTGTTGCATGGTGTTGGGTAGTGGGGTGAGAAGAACGGGTTCCCGGGGCACAGGAGTTGGAGAAACGCTTTCAGAAGAGCACATGGAGAGAGCAACAGAACAATAACGCTGAAAACCAAACCAGTCTCAGAGGGGTGCCTCAGCGATTCCTAGCAACTCAGGAGGTGGTTTCAGAACGTTCCAGAGCAAACAGCAGCAAAAACCACAGCAGGAGCTGGTCTGCCAGGAAGTGATTAAAAACCAGCTAGCACCCACCAGTTAGGCTGCAGGAAGTGCCTGAGGAAGGGTTAGTGACCTTCCTTCTAATTTCATAATAGTAATAGGTACTATTTATTAGGTGCTAATTACTTTAAGTTACCTTTTAGAATTTTCGCTCTTACTATCTCCCTTTCACAGATAACATACTGAAGCCTAGAGAAGCTGGTCAGGCACTTTGCCTATGGCCACTATTTGACGGCAGTGCCAGACTTGAACCCAGTTCTCTCTAACTGCAGGCCTTGTGATGTGAAACACTGGACTCCGAGCGCCCAGCACTGAGGGCGTGGTCAGGGGCTTTCCTGTGGGCATGAATGTCCAAGCAAAACCATCTCAGAGATGGTGCCCAGGAGCGCCTCAGATGGGTGGCGTATATTATAACCCTGCCTTCACTGCAGTGTCTCCTGCCAACCTAACTTAGTTATGTGGTCTGAGTACAAAACTGACGTTCTTCTCCGGCATGATTTGCGTTACTTAATTTTACTATCTTATTTTAAACTTACAGTTTGCCATGTTGCTGCATGATATATTTTTTTTAAGATTTTATTTATTTATTTTCAGAGAGAGGAGAAGGGAGAGAGAAAGAGCAATGTATGATTGCCTGTATCACATGGCCCTCACCGGGGACCTGGCCCGCAACCCAGGCATGTGCCCCGACTGGGAATCGAACCGGGACCCTCTGGTTCCCAGCCTGCGCTCAATCCACTGAGCTACACCAGCCGGGCCGCATGATATTTTTTGATGGTGTATTCGCGTTGAGGAAGTAACGTCCATCTGCCTAGAAGTTCACGCAGCCTGACCCCTGTCCTGGAGCCCGAGTCTGTCCTCGGTCAACTGCCTGGAGGCTGACTCAACCCAGCTTGTTGTTGATGGTCCCGGCATCCGACTTCTCCTCATTTTTCAGTTTCTCTTTCCTCTTCCACAGACGTCGGTGCGTTTTTTGAGGAGGGGATGTGGCTGCGGTACAACTTCCAGGCCCCCGGGACCAGCAGCAGGGAGGCAGGCAGCAGGGCGGAGAGCTCGCCGGAGCCGCAGGGCCCGCCGCCGGACCTGGCGCACGAGGAGGTCCGCTTCAGCTTCAGCACCTCCAAGGCGCCCTGCATCCTCCTCTACGTCAGCTCTCTCAGCGCGGACTTCCTGGCGGTCCTCGTCAAACCCACCGGTAAGGACCGCGACGCCTGGCCGTTGGGTGTTGGGTGGGCAGAATGTTCTAGTAAGAGTTCAGCTCGTTCTTGGCTTCTCCGTTATTCCTCACAGGACGTTGAGCAAGTCACCTGGTGCCTCTGAACCCTGTTTCCCTGTTTGAGAGCCAGCAGAGCACCCGGCCTGGCGCGTGCCCAGTAGCACGTGTCACAGCTGTGCTGTGGCTAAGGCGTGTTGAGTTCCTTACGGGAGCCATAGTGCATGACATGAGGCGGCTCCGTAGGTATAACAACGACTTTTGTTGTTCCTAATGAATGAATACATTCACTACTCTACCAATAAGAGCGTCGAAGTGCTGAAATGAACTTTATATAAATAAATGAATTATTACCCTGATTTACGATAATGACCAAGCACGTTCCTACAGAACATCTGGACATTCAGTAGAAATAGAAAACCAGAGACTTGCGCATTCCTAAGCCCTCTCAGAATTTTACATTCGTAAACTCCGTCCTTGACGGAAAGGTTGCTGAAAGCAGGGCATGTTTGCACGTGTAACACCGGGGCCTTCTTGATCTCTGAGTACGCACGGAGCCAGAGAGAGGCAGACACACAGCCGCTACGGTAGGCATTCCCATGGCAACGCGGGAATGGCCTCTGACCTTAGAGAACAGTGTAAACATTCCTGATGCCTATGGACTGAGTTCTAAGCCTCTTAACGTTTTAAGATCACATTTTTTTTAACCAATGAAAATAGTTCAGGCGTCTCAAGGAGTGAATCTCTCTGACTCACTCCCAGCTTGTGTGGCTGATGGCGGGGAGGCCCCCTCTCCTTGTCTGGCTCGTCAGTGATGAGGCCCATCAGCCTCCTGTGACGGCTATTTCAGGGTGGCATCTGGAAGAGCAGGGTTTTCTTCCCTGGGAGCCCACAGTCACCACTACTATTAACCCAATTCCACTTAAGTTCTGAAAAATAGTAAATTCTTAATCTTCTTCCCTGGGCAATGCACTGTAGGTTAAAAAGATGGGGGAATAAATGTCTCCTTGTATTTTCCCTTCTAGAAATTATTTCTAAAGTATTTACCCAAAAATCAGACAAAGATTCAGCATGCAAGTGTTCTTCATAGGAATTGGAAAGAACCGAGAAGCTCAACTTTAGTAAACCGGTGAGTGGAGGAAGAGGTCACCATTTTATGCAACACTGTGTATCCATGAAGAATAATAGTCATGAAGAGTAATTAATGACGTGGAGAAAAAAATTAGTAATACTGTGTTAACCCAAAAAGGGGCAGGAAACTGTCCAAAATCAGTGTAACTCTGAGATATCTATGTAGGTGTGTAGACATATATAAAGCAAAGCAACAGCGTGGGCACCAAGTGTCTGTTTGGATCGTTTGTTCGCTGCTTCTGAAGAGCGACACTCATCTCTGCACGCCCGGTGCCCACACCGAGCAGGGGTCCCTGTTCTGACCCGGAGAAACAACGTGTAAAATCAGTGAGTGAGGAAGCAGAAGGCAAAAGTGCGCAACCCTGCATTCCATGAGCTCGTGAGTTTACGTTCCCTTCTCCTGGATCCGACTAAATAGACTCCACCCACGGACGGTCCCATCCCCACGTTCCAGCCCCGCGGTGGGCAGAGAGGATGGTTCTCACGTTAGCTTGTCCAGAATGTAACGAACACGACGCCCTCGGTGCTGTATTGTCTGCTCCTCCAGTCGCAGCCGCGCAGAAATGTTCGACAGACCGCGCCCAATTTTGGGCGCACACGCACTTGTGTTTGTGGGTGTTGGTCGTGGGCCGGGGTTCTGTTCCAGGGGCTCCCAGCCTTTGGGCGTCTCCGGGCCACACTGGAAGAAGAGTTGCTGTCTTGGGCCCACATTAAATACGCAAACACTAACAAACACTGATGAGCAAAAGAAAGGCCTGTGCGTAGTTTTCGTGAGCTCCGCCTCCACAGATGAGCAGAAAGTCCTCACATAATAGCCCTGATTTTGCAGCGGCTCTTTCAATAACCTTTTAAAATCACCAAGCAGATCCCAAGTTTGTGATCGCTAATATAGAAAATGTACATATCTCAGTAATAAAACTTAGTAAGAAAACTAAGTAACGTTTCAAGTCGATTTATGACTTTGTGTCGGGCTGCATTCATAGTCATCCTGGGTCGCGTGAGGCCTGCGGGCGCAGGTTGGACCCCCTGCAGTGGGTTCCGTGTAACACAGGAGCGGCTGCAGCCGGCACAGGAGCTGCCCCCTCCCCTTGCTTTCGTGCCGTCGGGATGAACACAAGACGCGAGAAGTGAGCTGTCTCTCCACTTAACACTATTTTATTTTAATGAGCAAATGTTAACATTCTCCCAATCATCATTTCATGGTTCTCTTGTGCTGCTATTTGAAAGGAATCAATAACAGCATTTGAAGTTTATTATTCAAGAAGATTGCCATTACTGTTTATAGATGTTCACTGGATATACATTTAAAGTTCCAACTCATCTTTTTTCTCAAAGCAAGTAATTTCTGTTGCCATTAAGTGCAGTGGTTATAGACATTTTAAATCATATTTACAAAGTTCAAGACAGCCAGAAAAGAGAAACATACTTTTTAAAGAAACAACTGAATAGTGAGTTAAAGGAAGCCATTGGAAGGTTCTGAGCAGGGGGTCATTCTGACCGCCAGGTGGAGAAGAGACCAGGGGTGCGAGGGGCAGAGATGGGTGGGGGAGGTGAGGGCAGGGCAGGAGGAAGAGGCTAGTGCAGTGATCAGACCAAGGGCGGTGGAGGCTGGGCCTCGGGGTTGGGGGGGGGGGGTCACAGAGATGATGCACAGCAGCGAGATTCAAGGTACCTGCCGAGGAGCCGAGCTGCTTTGCTGACATCGTATGTGCGATCTCGGAGGTGGAGGGGAGTTGGAGCCTTTGGCAGGAGTAGCCGGAGGGATGAAGGGAACTGTGGAAATGTGGAAAACTGCAATGGCAGACTTCTGGGGGAAAGATCAAGAGTTTGGTTTTGCATACGGCGTGTGAGGCGCCATAAGCACCTCCTGTAATGGGCTTAGTCATGAGGAAGAGAAGAGAAGCAGGGGACTGGCCTGGGAGCGAAGTGAGGTCCAGAGGCTCACTTTTAGAGGACAGACCCGTGAGGATCAGGCGAAGCCCAGGCGGTGGCCGTCAGCTCACCGGTACAGAGTGGCCAACCCAGACGCCAGGGGCCAGAGCTCTGGCGGGGCTGAGGCAGCCAGGTGAGGGCTCTCGTGGGATTCACGCCGGGCGTTCCAGGTGCCGGGGAGACCCTGCGGGTACAGGGAGGGAGGAGGGCAGGAAAGTCAGGCACGTTTCAGAGACGAAGACCAGCAATGCCCGGCCAAGACGCCGTAAGCGAAGGGGTCTAGGCTGAAACCCTAAGGCAACACTCAGAACTGGAGGCTTGTGGAATTCGCTTAGAAAGCAAAATAGAAAATACAGTTCATTCTTTATTGTCCTAATAAATGTTTCTTGCAACTTTGGGAACAGGATGGAGTATTTTAAATGGCACATGTAATGCTAGAATACCTTCGTTAGGAAAGGCGGCATTTCGCCTAACTAGTTTAGGTGACTAGTTTGCATAAACTAGTGCATTTATTTATGCATTTATAACGGCATGAGAAAGATCTAGAAGGAAATACTTCCAGATATTCAGAGTAGTTATCTCAGGGTGGTGGGGCTTCCAACAACTTTCTTTTATTTTTTTTCTTTCCATGTGCTCAGTTTTAATGATCCTGTTTTATTTCACAACTTAAAACTCAGAATATCAGTTTTGTGCCTCCAGAAGGAAAATGAATCCATGAGGTGATTTACAGTTGGTCAAATTCCATTTTTAAACTTGGAGATGGTAACTATTAAAATGAAGATTCCAATTTGAGTGAAAAATCAGAGTAAAAATTGATGTCTTTAAAAATCATAAATGAGAAATAGAAGTTATATTTGCTGTGCAGATTCATTAAAAGCAGGATCTAGAATGTCACATGAGTCTTCCTGAATACTGTTTGTCATGCCTGGGAAGAAACAGAGGAGGAGGGAAGAAAGAATAATCCGTCAAGGCCAAGGGAACCATAACCGAGGCAACAGCCACTCGGGCGCCTGGGAAGCCCAGCTTTTCCTCTGCTTTGCATCTGGTTGGAAGTCATCTGTAACCTCAAATAAAAGTAATTGCTTCACTTCCTAGGTCTCAGTGAAGCCACCCAAAATCCCACGTGTTTATCTTTTATAAATTATGTTTATTTTTAATATTGTACGTTCTTGATTCTGTCACGTACTGAGAGGCACGCTCTGCTGACGCCTGGGGCCCGTGTCTGCATCCTGCATCTATTTTGTGTCCCCCCGCGGACTCCACGGGCCTGCGGGCATCTCCACAGCCCTGTATTGTGCGTGTTCTCATTCTGTCTCCCAGGGTCACGCCCAGCTTGGGTCGCTCATACCGTGCGCTGCTTCCACTGGCAGGTCGTGGTCACCGGTGGTCATTGCTGGTAGACAGTGACCAGTGGGTGCCTGGTGCTGTTAACTTTCATGGATCGGGGAGCCTCGGAGCCAGTTCAGAGCAGCAGTGGTGTTGGTGGACGTCGAAGAAGGCGGCAGCGTTCCGTGGAAACCTGCGTGTCAGAGGGTGGGAGACATTACGTTAGCACGGAACCTGGAACAAAGCAGTGGCTGAGACTCTTCCCTCTTCCTCACGCAGGAAGCTTGCAGATTCGGTACAACCTGGGCGGCACCAGAGAGCCGTTCAACATCGACGTGGACCACAGGAACATGGCCAACGGACAGCCCCACAGCGTCAACATCACGCGTCGCGAGAAGACCATCACGCTCAAGGTACACCCGTGTGTGCACGTCCGTGTGTGTGATGCGGTGTGATAACCTCTGTCCTCTGTACTGCTTGCGCATGGGTTCTGTTTGGTTTGGTTTGGGAGGTGGGGAAGATGGGAGAAATGCTTGCTTGAACTCATGTCTGCAAATCCCTGACTAGTGAAGCAGAAGGTCGGCAGAATCTCTTCTCAAAGAGACAGAGACAGAGTTGGGGGGGAGAAATCTCCAAGGGAGAAGCCAGAGTAAATGTTGACTCTGTGTGTGCTCCGGAGCTTCGCTGCCGTGGCCCACACAGCCGTCAGCCGGCTGTTTCTGTCTGCACGCCATCTGCTTTCTCCACGCGCTCAGGTGGCTGAAGCTTACCGCGCTTCCCAGCAAAGGTCGTATTGCTTTCTCTGACCTCTTTCTCCCACTGTTCCACCGTGATACGGACAACTGTATTGTTTGCTTCTGTGGCCGCTTTCCCTTAAAAATCGTCAAGATACAGACCTTCCCCAGAATCTCCGACTCTGGCTATGGACTCTCAGCACACAAAGGGATGGTTTTATTCTGACACTCAAATTTGGTTTCGGGTTCATGGCTTGTCCTTACCCCCACCTCCGACTTTCACAATGAACAAGCCTGCCTGGGCGCCACCATGAATACAACATAGCAGGAGGAGGTCTCCCTGGGAACTGAGCCAAAAGATCAAGGCTGGGAACTGTCACTGCGTTCTCTAGAAGGTGTTCTGAATAGACACCTGTCGGCAGGGAGAACTGCGGGATGCTGCCTCATCAGTGGAGTGCAGTGGCATTTGGCAGGGTTCATCCGCCTTTCATGCCTCATTCAGACTTGGCTCCTTGCTGGGGGAGGCGCAGGTTGCAAGAAAAGCCACAGGCCTGTGTCTTTTTGAGCAAGGGCAGATGTCAAGTTCATGGCTTGATAAGGAGTTTGCACTTGGCCTTTTGCAGTCAATGCTAGAGGGTATTTTAAGGTGAGGTCTTTCCTAGGGAATGACAACTTGATGTTACAGCTTACTGTGCCATCAAATGTGGTGTAGATCAGGTGACTTCACAGTGACAGACAGTCCCTGTGCCTCACCAAGGGCCTGGCAGACGCTAGGTCCTGCAAATTACTTACTGAATAAACCAAGTCCCTCTTTATCCACAACTTGTGGTTTATACCATTTTATCAATATTGTCTTCATTGGCTTTTCTGTGGTGACATTCTTTTGTTTTAAACCATACCATCTGTCATCTCTTTGAAAGTAAGTGACTTATCTTGCCATTTTACCGTTGCAAAATAATATTAAAAGACGAAAGAGCTTAGCCCTGGCTGGTGTGGCTCAGTGGACTGAGCACTGTCCTGCAAACTAAATGGTTGCCAGTTCAATTCCCAGTCAGGGCACACGCCTGGGTTCCAAGCCACGTCCCCACTACCTGGGGCACGTGAGAGGCAACCACACACTGATGTTTCTCCTCCTCTCTTTCTCCCTCTCTTCCCCTCTCTAAAATTAAATAAGTAAGTAAACCTTTTTTAAGAAAACTGCTGCGTAATTGGCTTGAAAGACAGCATAACCGGGAAGACCCACGGCAGCCTTAGACTCGCGCACGGCGAAACCCCACTCTCTCCAAGGACGTGCCTGCTCGTTAGGACCAGGCCTGTGGCCTGTGGAACCACAGGCAAAGTGAGGACATGCTGAGTGGGAGCGGAAGGCGAAAGTGACAGCCGAAATAATCCCATTTCTGCATGGGTTTCCCAAAATGAGTTTGGAGGAAGGATAGACTAAGAAGGCCTCCCTTTTGGCACATTTTGTTAACTAGGGGTGCTATGGAACTGACCAGCAACTCTTTTAGAACACATATTAGGCCTTGGCTGGTGTAGCCTAAGTGGTTGGAGCATCACCTCATAAACCGAAAGATCATTGGTTCGATTCCCAGGCAGGACACGTACCCAGGTTGCGGGTTCAGTTGTCACTTCGGGCGCTTATGAGAGACAACCAATCGACGTTTCTCTCCCTCCCCTCTCTCTGAGATCAGTATGCATGTCTTCAGGCGAGGATTAAAACCAAAAAAAGGAACAAATATCAGCTTAATCAGAGCTGGTATCTGCCACAGTGGACTGGAGAGGGGTGGACTATTTTAAGAACCTGGGGCTTTCGAGGGTGGAAAAGCTAGAGAAATCCAGGTAGTGGAGGAGAGAGAGACAGCAGGTAACCCAGAGGTTTGGGGAGAGTCTGGTTCCAGGGCTCAGGGTTCTTTTGGTTGCCAGTGACAAAGGACGAGTTCAACATTCACTTGTAGGAAGAATTCCTGGAGTAGGTCATGGAATTTCAGAAAGGAAACCCCAGAATTTTAGAGGAGAATCCAGGGGACCTGAGGATCAAAACAAAGACTATCGCTGTCTCCCTCTCTGTCCTCCCTCTGCCTCCGCCTCCCCTGTCCCCCTGTCCTGTCTGCTCGTCCACTGCTCTGCGAGGACTGGACCAGCACGTCTCAAGTCCTCTGGGACACAGACTCTGTGCTTCTGGACTCAGCTCCTCCCACTCCTGCTGCCAGAGAAAGGTCTGATTTCTTGATTCTCCTTTTGAAATCCCAGGGACATCCCAGCTTGTGTCACGTGCTCACCCTTTCTGCAGGGACAGTGACCGATTGCCCCTCGTCAAATCTCGTGATTAGAGTGGGGAGTTGGGGAGCTTTGTCCGAGAGAGCAGGACTGCAGTTCCAGAGAGAGGAAACGCGATTGCCGTGGGCTGTTCGGGGCTGTGAGGCGGAGGAGGGGAAGCTCTCCTATGGGCGTGGGCCTGACCCCAGCACGGGGGTCATGCCAGGGCGCTGGAGAGCCCTGCCCTCGCAGCTCCTTCTGTCAGACAGCGAGAGACCCAACGGCACCGAGAAAGCGTGGGAAGCCACACACCGCGGCCCAGCTGAATCAGGGGTCCGAGTGCTCATCTTTCTCAGCCAGCCTCCCCGCTCAGGCCCCGGGGACACCTGGAGGGAGAGACAGGGCTCCTCCTGTGGAAAAGTGGGTCAGGCCAGCTCCCGCCCTCCTTCGTTTCAGGCAGGGAGGCTTTGCAGCACCTTTACAACTCTCAGGACTCTGCGTTCTCTTTCTGAAACAATCTACAGACTCATTGAAGAATATCTGCAACCTCAAGAGTAGATGGAGGGAGATATAATAAAATGTTAATTACGATTGTTTCTGTGGGAAGGGATTACAAATAGTTTCCTTCCCTCTAGAGTTTCTTGCATTTCCTCATTTTCTACTAGAAGCATATGTTGCATTCTTATAATGGAACAAAAATATGAAACATACATATGTCCTCACCTTATTCTGATATCCCCCAGTTATAATAAAATATAATGACACAGATGTTCAAATAATGTCAAATGGCAATAAACTTTTAATCAAAGAACAAAAAGCTAATTCAAAAATGACTTTTAAAATACTGTAGAATAATGCCTTTGGAATTAAGGTGAAATTTTATCCATTTATATATACTCAAACATTGTATAATTTAGATGATGTTTATCAGTGTTGATGTTTCTAAAAGCAGATTTATTTCCCAAGCAGGGTTTGGCCAAAGGCAGCATTAAGTTCATTTGCATTCCTGAGCACAAACCGTCTGAAATGGCGCTGAGCACTTGAGGGAGACTGACCTTGGATGAGACACTTGCTTCCAAACCACCGAGTGCCCAGTCTCCACGCAGATAATGAAGACCTGACTCCAGGAGTTGTCAGGCGCCCGTGTGAACCAGGCCCGTGACAACCCTCAAGTGGCGTCATGTATGAAAACCCACAGTTGCACCAGGGATAATAGCTAAAGGCCCTGTGCCAGTCAGAATGTAAAACAAACCCCGGGCAGGCAGCGGGCACCTGAAACAGTACCGTAAGCAGTGAAATATCAAGCCAGTTAACAATGTCCAAGAGCTGAGCATTACAATGAATAATTTCAAAAGTCTTGTTATTACAAATTCTCTGTTCCTACGTTCCTTCCTTCGTGTGCTCCATGGCTTTTTTACTCTTTCCTCTTTCTTCCCTTTTATCCCAACCGCATTGCACGAGGGATCTAAGGTGGTTTATGGGGGACTGTAAAATGAAACTGAGGATGAAAGTAAGTCACAGAGAACAGGGCTCCGAGACAGCAGCAGAACAGATGGTGATTCCCCAAGTCGCAAGCTCTCACCCGTGTGCATAAATTTGGCCCTGAACTGCTCCGTGGCCTTAAGTACACAACCCATAAGGATGAAACACACCAGGTCCTCGAGAGGACTGACGCTTTCCTTACTCCACCATTGCTTTTTAAACACCGTGGATGACATTTCCCGGCACAGAAAGCTGCCCATAGCGTGGCCCACCTGGGCAGCCCCCACACGTGCGGATGCTCGCTGGGTTCCAGGCGCTCTGCTAAGCTTGACACACACATTCTTCCATTCAGTCCTCACAAAGGGCGATGGGGCTCCCCTGCGGTGAGAAGACAGGAAGTAGCAACAGCACGGGTGGACCTGGGGCCGTCACACTTAGAAGCCTACCCAGGCTCTATTCTCTCCTAGCGGAGAGATGTCTGGAAGCAAATTTGTAAAATTGTGAAAGTGGGTACCCCAACCACTAGGAAATTGAGTACTGTCGCTGTTGTGGTTGTTAACATTGCTATAAAAATCATTCAGGCCCTGGCTGGTGCTGCTCAGTGGATTGAGTGCCGCCTGAGAACCAGAGGGTCGCCCGTTCAATTCCCAGTCAGGGCATGTGCCTGGGTTGTAGGCCGGGTCCCCAGTAGGGGGCGCACAAGAGGCAACCCCACATTGATGGTTCTCTCCCTCTCTTTCTCCCTTCCTTCCCCTCTCTAAAAATAAATAATTTTTTAATTGTTCAAAAATATACAAAAGCATGGAGAATAATAAACATACATCTATGTAGGTACCTCCCCAAAATTACAAATTTTGGCATTTTGCTGTTTCTTCAGAGTTTTCTAAAATTCAATGATCGTTGAGGCCCTCTGTCTTCCTTGTCACACAGCAATCCTGAGAAGGGCAGTAGACATCGTCTTCAGCAGCATTTCTGTAACAAATATTTTTCACGGGAACAGTTTGTTTTTGTGAAATGTTTTGATGCAGCATCTCCTTGGGAGAGCCAGGCATAACTTAAAAATGGATTCCAGCCCAGACAATCCCACGGGGAGGGGGATAGGACGACGGGCAGATGAAGGAGCAGGGGACTGAAACGGTAAAACCTCGGCCTGGTCTGAGGATAAAACCACCTCAAAAAAGTGGGGAAGCTGTGTGTTCTCTGAACACCTGTCACGTCGTTGGGGTTTCGATGGAAGTTACACAGCGGAGAGTTCAGGGACACGATCTCTGGCACGAATGCTCAGAACCTACAATCTCTGAAATTCAAACGAACACATGGTCAGGAAATACCGTTTCGGCTTCGTCAGACTGGAGGCCGTCCCACCGCTGCCAAGAAGAAGCTAGCAGATTTCCTGCCAGCAAAGTAAGGACTGACTTTCTTTAGAAATAATTCCAAGTCTTCGGGAACAGATGATGATTAGCTTCCCAAACTCTGATACCACGCAGACCGTGACTTCAGTTATTCTCATCAGGAACTTTTCAAACCAATGTTCAAAAAAGGCACTGGCTTCTGTCTCCCAAAGATAATAATCAGAACTCCCACCGGGTGCAGGGAAGCAGTTGCATCAGCGCTAACCGCGCTGCATACCGAGTGCGAACCCAGAAGTGTTCCAACAGCAACAACAGTGCTGCCAACCGCGAGGGATGGCGGGAAGGGACAGACGTT
>PVJI01011577.1:0-55402 GCA_004026765.1 Micronycteris hirsuta | reverse complement strand
ATGAAGACTATTTTTAGTCAATAATAGCTACATAGAAAAGAGGTACCATATGTAATTTAAAAAAAATGAATCCCTAAACATTTATTTTAGAAATAGTCTCTGAATAGTGAAATATATAAAAAATGATATAACAGTCTTTTTCTCTTGAAGTTTATGTTAATTGTCACCAGGGAACTGGCAATAAATACCTTATGAAATCCCACAAATCAACATGAGCAGTGTGAAAAAAAATCAACAAACAGTCCTGACCAAACCACCTTTCAGTGACTGCTAATCCAGTTAATAAATTACAGACAAGTTGCAGATTTTAACCCATTTCTTCTGAATTGGGTCATCTTTAATTTATTCTTCCCCACCCTTTCCTTCTCCAGCCCTACCGCCCATATGTGAATGATATTTTTGCAAGATGTATTGGTTTCACATCCTTCTCTTCTTCTTCACTTATCCTCGCTTGGGCCTTCATACCTTTTGCTGAACTACCACATGAGTCTTCTAACTGATCTCCTTGCCCCACGCTTCCCCCCTTCACTCTACTGCCAACAAGCATTCTCCAAATCCCAGCTCTTTCTACGGCATCCCTTTGAATAAAATCCCGCGGTTTCTTGTTGCCCAGTAGAGAACAAACTCCCAACACAGCATTCAAAGTCTCCCACAACCAACTTCTCCAGTTTCACCATTTATTTATGTTCTATGCTCCAGTCAAACCAAAACAGGACCTGAATTCTTCTGCTGCTTCAGTCTGATTGGAGGCTTCCAAGACACTTTTCATGTTCCAGTTGCACAGGGACCTTGGAAAGGGGGAGGGCATTTTGTTTAATTCACACCAAGGGCAGCAGGCCCTGTGTTTCACTTTATGGGATGCCAGTTTCTGCTACTCCTGCTCTACCCACCATTAAAGATTCAGGTTAAATACTGATTTCTTCATGAAACATTCCTATAGGCTCCCTCTTCTAATCTTACTTGGCCATTTTTTAGATAATGCCTACGCATGTATCATATCTCCCTTTCTGTACTGTAAGCCCCTAGATCAGCTCGACAATAGTGTCTTAAAACAGTAATATCTGCAAGTCAGATATGAGGTATGGAACAAAAAATTTATTAATAATAGTTCAAATATATTGAATTATATACTTTAAAGGGGTGAATTGGATAGTATGTGAATTTTGGTTTGGTAAAGCTGTTATAAAAATTATAGTTCAAATACTAATACTTGTAAATGATTTATTTTAAAATAATTTTAAGCAGGATAGGTTACAGACATAGCATGCACACATTTGTATCTCCTTCAAATGAGACCTCATATAAATGGCAGTAGAGAAGAAACTCAAAATAATGATGAGAACGGGGGAGGGAATCATCAAGGGAAGAGATTTCAACATACTTTTGAAAAATGAAAAGTGGACAGAAGATACCTGCTCTAGTAATAAAGAACATGTAACACAAACTGCCTTTCCTTGAGGTCAAATAGTAAATTAGGATGAAATTTAAAATATACCTAATTGAAGACATTGAAAAGCTAGCAAGAGAGTGAAGAAATACTGATTGGAGGTCTAGGAGAAGAAAGAAATTCTGAGAGGATACGTCAGCCTTTGGGCAAGTTTTCTTTCAGAAGAGACAGTTAAGAAGCCAAGAAGCTGTAAAAAGACAACAGCTAAGAAGAGGCTGAGCAATGTGGAGCCAAAGGAACAAAAGTTGGAATATTAAACACCTAATTCCTTAGCACATGCACACACACACGCACATGCACACACACACTGATTTGGGATGGGAATGCACTCCACTCTGGGAGATAGTGAACCAGATGTAGACTGCTCGCACAGGGCACGCAGGTCTGTTTCAAACCATCCCAGGCTCTAAAGTTCGATTAAAGTGGTCCTAATTTATTCATGCTCCCAGCAAATATTACTGTTTTGTGGAGGAACAGAATATTCTTCTGGGCCTCAAGTTATCTTTACAAACAATTTTGCAAATATAATTTCCAGCATGGAATACATAATAATCTAGAGAGTAAGAAAACATAAATAAGAACCATATCATAGCAAAACCAAAAGAAGGAGTAAACATATCATAGAAACCAAAGAAAGAGTAAACATTAAAGCAGTCAAGAAAAGACAGATTACTTTCAAAGGCACCACAATTTGGCTCAAAGCTGACCTTTCAATAGATACAAAGAGAACCAGAAGATTATAAAGTGATATCTTTAACGTTCTAAGAGGGAAAAACTGCCAATGTAGAATTCTACACTCACCAAAAATATCCTTCAAGAATTCATGTGAAATAAAGACATTTTCAAGTCAAGAAAAACATAGCAGCAAACTGACAGTAAAGGAAACACTAGAGTGCTCTTTAGGTCAAAGAAAACCGATCTCAGAATAGAAGGTCAGAAGATATGGGAAGAAATGAAGAGCAATGAAAACAATAATAAATGCCTTGTGAGATATAAAATAAATATGAAATGAAAATATACCAAATAGTGGTAATATAATCAAGGAGGAAAACATAAGAGAGAGAGAGAGAGATAGATAGATAGACTGATTTTCAAGGTCCCTGAATTCCTGCATTTCCTGGGAAGAGGGTATAAATACCAAATAATATTAGATTGTGATAAGACAAGGGTACATATTACAATTTACTGGATAGCCACAAGAAAATAACAAAAGTGTGTATGTACTTAATAATATAGCCTTGAAATATATAAAGAAAAATGCAAAACTAAAGGGAGAAATGGGAAAATTCATAATCATCATGGAAAATTTTAATATACTTAACAATTGATAGAACAAGCAGTCAGAAAATCAGTAAGTATGGGGAAGATGACAATTACCACACTTGACCTACTTGTTCACATATAGAAGACTGTAGAATGCACCTATTTTTAAGTATATAGGGAATATTTCCAAAAGTTTTATTTAAAAAATCATATGCTGGGTTATAAAGTCTCAACAAATATCCAAGCCTTGAACCCATACTAAATTTGTTCTTTGGCCAAACACAATTAAGCTAGAACTCAACAATAAAATGATAAGAGAAAAATCCTTGTATGTTTAGAAATCAATAAAGAAACTTCTAAAAACCTCATTGGTAAAAAGTAATCATAATGGATATTTGAAAACATTTTACACTGAATTATAATAAAAATACTGTATGTTGCTGCTAATTCTATACTTAGAGGGAAAATTATAGCTTGAATTAATATATTAGAAAGGAGAGCTTAAAATTCCAAGAAGTTAGGAAATACACCTCACCCCCAAGAAATTATATCAAAGAAAGAACATAAGTATAAGAGCAAAAGTTAGTGAAATTAGCCCTGGCTGGTGTGGCTCAGTGGATTGAGTGCTGGCCTGTGAACCAAAGGGTTGCCCATTTGATTCCCAGTCAAGGCACATGCCTGGGTTCTGGGCCAGGTCTCCGGTTGGGGGCACATGAGGGGCAACTACATGTTGATGTTTCTCTCCCTCTTTTTCTCCCTTTCCTCTGTCTAAAAATAAATAAATATTTTTTTAAAAAAGAAAAAGGAACGTAGTCAAAAGTTGTTTCCCTTAAAAGACTGATGAAATTGACAAATCTGGCAAGACTAGTCAAGGAAAAAGAGAGAAAAACAAATTATCACCATCATAAATGAAAAAGGGGGCCTTATTATAAATTCTACAATGTTAAAAATATCTTAACAGAGATTTTGAACAAATTTGAAAAAGTATAATAGATGGACAAATTTCTAGAAAAATAAAATCTACCAAAACTGACACAGGAAGTAATAGATAATATAAATAGCAATGAGTTATTAAAGAAATTTAATCCATTATTAAAACTTTCCTTCATAAAAAAACTATAGACACCAATAGCTTCCTTAATGAGTTAAACATTTTTTAAGAAAAAATTGTCCTGGCTTGTGTGGCTTGGGTGATTGAGTGCTGGCGTGTGAATCAAAAGGTTGCTGTTTTGATTCCCAGTCAGGGTACATGCCTGGATTGCAGGCCAGGTCCCCAGTTAGGGGCATGCAAGAGGCAACCGATCAATAATGTATCTCTTGCACAATGATGTTTCTCTCCCTCTCCCTTCCCCTCTCTCTAAAAATAAATAAATAAAAATCTTAAAAAAATTTCATGTCATTCTTACAAACTCTCCCAGAGAAAAAGAAATCAAACATTAAGAATTAAAAATTCACATAATTTTTAATTCTCATAATTTCATCATGAACACAGATATTATTTTTTGTTATTTTTTTTTCACTGTAGCAAGTTTCAACAATTGTGTTTAATAATATTTTTAGGGGGACTTCTGGCCAAGATGAAGACATAGGTAGATACACTTTGCCTCCTTGCACAACCAAAAGAAGGATAACAACAAATTTCAAAACAAAAAAATAATCAGACTGCCAGAAAATCGAACTATATGGAAGTCTGACAACCAAGAACTTAAAAAAGAAACATTCATCCAGACCTGCAGGAGGAGTGGAGAGGACCTGCAGCAAAGAGGGAGTTGGAGGACCAGGCAAGGTGGTGGCTGGTGGAGCAGGTGGTCCCACATTTGAGTGTGGGTAAACTGGGAAGAATAACTGGGGAGCAAGACAGACTACACAACCCAGGGTTTCAGCGCTGGAAAATAAAGCCTCAAAACCTCTGACTGAAAAAACCTGTGGGGGTTGAGGCAGCAGGAGAAACTCCCAGCCTCACAGGAGAGTTAATTGGAGAGAACCACAGGGTCCTAAAACGTACACAAAACCATTCACCCACGAATCAGCACTAGAAGGGTGCAATATGCTTGTGGATAGCAGAGGAAGAGATTGAAAGCTTGCAACAGCTGAGCAAGTGGCATTGTTCCCTCTAGGACCCCTCTGCACATACAGCTCTACAACACAGCACTACAATATAGTACTACAACAGAGCACTACAACACAGCAAGTCTAGACTGCCATAGTGAATACCTAAGGCTCTACCCATTACTACATAACAGACAAGCCAAGACAAAAAAATATGGCCCTAATGAAAGAACAAATCAAAGCTCCAGAAAAAATACAAGTAAGCAATGAAGAGATAGCCAACATATCAGATGCAGACTTCAAAACACTGGTAATCAGGAAGCTCACAGAAATGGCTGAGTATGGTCGCAAAATAGAGGAAAAAGTGAAGGCAATAAAAAGTGAAATAAAAGAAAATGTACAGGGAACCAACAGTAAAGGGAAGGAAACTGGGACTCAAATCAACAGTTTGGACCAGAAAGGAAGAAATAACTATTCAACAAGAACAAAATGAAGAAACAAGAATTCAAAAAACATGAGAGGCTTTGGAACCTCTGGAACAACTTTAAGTGTTCCAACATCTGAATCATAGGGGTGCCAGAAGGAGAAGAGGAAGAGCAAGAAATTGAAAGCTCATTTGAAAAAATAATGAAGGATAACTTCCCCAATCTGGTGAAGGAAATAGACTTCCAGGAAATCCAAGAAGCTCAGAGAGTCCCAAAGAAGTTAGACCCAAGGAAGCACACACCAAGGAACATCATAATTATATCACCCAAGCTTAAAGATGAGAGAATCTTTAAAAGCAGCAAGAGAAAAGAAGACAGTTACTTACAAAGGAGTTTCTGTAACACGATCAGCTGATTTCTCCAAAGAAAACTTGGAGGCAAGAAGGGCTGGAAAGAAGTATTCCAAATCATGAAAGGCAAGGACCTATATCCAAGATGATTCTATCCAGCAAAGCTATCATTTAGAATGGAAGGGCAGATAAAGTGCTTCCTAGATAAGGTTGAGTTAAAGGAGTTCATCATCACCAAGCCCTTATTGTATGAAATATTAAAGAGACTTATCTAAGAAAAAGAAGAAGATAAAAATACAAGCAGTAAAATGACAACAAACTCACAACTATCAACAACTGAACCTAAAACAAAAACAAACTAAACAAACAACTAGAATGGGAATAGATTCACAGAAATAGAAATCACATGGAGGGTTATCATGTGGAGGGGCAGGGGGGAGAATAGGGGAAAAGGTACAGGAAATAAGAAGCATAAAAGGTAGATACAAAATAGACAAGGGGAGGTTAAGAATAGTATGGGAAATGGAGAAGCCAAAGAACTTATATGTATGACCCATGGATATGAATGAAGATGGGGGAGTGATGGTGGGAGGGCAGAGTACAAGGCAGAGGGGAATAAAAGGGAGAAAAAAATGGGACAACTGTAATAGCATAATCAATAAAATATCTTAAAAAATTAAGTATAAAAAAGATTTTAAATTATATTTTATTGATTATGCTATTACAGTTGTCCCAATTTTTCCCTCTTTGCCATCCTCCATCCAGCAACCCCTCCACTCCCTCAGGCAATCCCCACATCATTGTTCATGTCCATGGGTCATGCATATAAGTTCTTTGGCTACTCCAATTCCTATAGTGTAATTTACATCCCCATGACCATTCTGTAACTATCTACTTGTACATCTTAATTACCTCACTTCTTCACTCATTTCCCCACACCCCTCTGCCATCTGGCAACTATCAAAATGCTCTCCATATCCATAATTCTGTCTCTGTTCTTGTTTGCTTAGTTTGTTTTTAGATTCAATTTTTGACAGATATGTATTTATTGCCATTTTATTGTTTATAGTTTTGATCTTCTTCTTATTCTTATATAAGACCCTTTACATTTCATATAATAATGGTTTGGTGATGGTGAACTCCTTTAGTTTTTTCTTTTCTGGGAAGCTCTTTATCTGCCCTTTGATTCTAACTGATATATTTGCTGGGTAGAGCAATCTTAGCTGTAGGTCTCTGCTTTTCATGACTGAATATTTCTTGCCAATCCCTTCTAGCCTGCAAAATTTCTTTCAAGAAATCATCTGACAGTCTTATGGGAATTCCTCTGTAGGTAACTAATTGCTTTTCCTTTGCTACTTTTCAGATTCTCGTTTATCTTTTACCTTTGGCATTTTAATTATGATGTGTCTTGGAGTGGGCCTCTTTGTATCCATCTTGTTTGGATTCTCTGTGCTTCCTGGACTTGCATGACTATTTCCTTCACCAAATCAGGGAAATTTTCTTTCATTATTTTTTTCAAATAGATTTCCAATTTCTTGCTCTTTCTCATCTCCTTTTGGCACCCTCATGATGTGAATGTTGGAATGCTTGAAGTTGTCCCAGAGGCTGCTTACACTGTCTTTTTTTTTTTTTTTTTTGGTTTGTTTTTTCTTCTTTTGTTCCAGTTGATTGTTTTTGGTACCTCATGCTCAAATCATGTATTTGATTCTCGGCTTCATCCACTCTACTGTGGTTTCCCTGTAAATTGTTCTTTATTTCAATAGTGTATCCTTCATTTCTGGCTGGATCTTTTTTATGCTGTTGAGGTCCTCACTAAGTTTCTTGAGCATCCTTACAACCAGTGTTTTGCACCCTGCATCTGAGAGATTGCTTATCTCCGTTTTGTTTAGCTCTTTCTCTGGAGTTTTTATCTGTTCCTTCATTTTGGCTGTGTTTCCTTGTCTCATCATGTTGGCAGCTTCCATGTGTTTGTTTTTATGTATAAGGTAGAGCTGCTATGACTCCTTGTCTTGGTAGCATGTCCTAATGTAGTAGGTGTCCTGTAGGGTCCAGCGACACAGCCTCCCCTTTCACCCATGCTGGGTACTTGAGGAGCATCCTTCATGTGGGCTGAGTACACCCTCTTCTTGTAGTTGAGCCTTGGCTGTTGTTGGCAGGTCAATGCAAGGGATTTACCCAGGCCATTTAGCTGCAAGGATTGGCTATGACTACTGACCACCTTTGCCTTCCGTGGAGCATGAGCTGTGTGGGGGCAGGGTGGTGGTGCTCCGATGTAGTCTATAGCTGTCTACTGGGTGCATTGGCCCTGGTGTTTCCTGGGTGGTGAAGGCCAAGGTCAGCTCCCAGCTGTGTTTTCCTGGGGCCATCATGCATGAGCTAAAAAGCATCGTAGACTGGTAGTTGTGCTGGGCTTGGGGATTCCTAGGCAAAGACAGGTTGTGAATCTGGGCTGGCTGCTGCTAGTATTGTGTCTGGGGTCACTTAGCAAGAGGTATGGGGGCTAGGCGCTCACTGAATCTGGCTATTGCTTGTTTGAAAGGATTTAGGAAGTTGTGAAGCATGCACCGTGGCCAGGCATTCATATGGAAAAGCTACTGTTAATGGCTGTAAATTGGGTGGGGAGGACTCTCAGGGGATCTTCAGGGTGGGGCAAACAGTGTTAGCCAGGTTAATCCAATCTCAGATTTGGCACAGGCCTGCCGGCTCTCTGGCTCAGTGTGAGGAGGGTTCAGAAAAGGGACAATGGCCTCTGCCTACCTTTCTGTTTGGGAGAAAGCTGTCCTCCAGCTTTTTCCTTGATGCCAAACACTTGAGTTCATCTCTGTATGCTACTGGTACCTTTCAAGCTGCTATCCAGATGCTGGAGCTCAGAGGAAGTGAGTCTAACTAAGTCCGTGTGTGGGTT
The DNA here is from genome assembly GCA_004026765.1 of Micronycteris hirsuta. Taxonomy (NCBI): domain Eukaryota; kingdom Metazoa; phylum Chordata; class Mammalia; order Chiroptera; family Phyllostomidae; genus Micronycteris; species Micronycteris hirsuta. The sequence continues at coordinate 46,963 of PVJI01011577.1, read as the reverse complement.
TTTAAAGAGGAACTGCTTGGGACTCCAGTTTCTTCCACTGACTCAATTCCTGCTGGTTTTTGCGGACACAAGTTATGGGGCACTGGAACCCTGGGCTGGGGGTTCTGGTGTGGGCCTGGGACTCCTTGCTCCTGAGATATTCCTCCTGAATTTTTATCTACCACAGTTGGATGTGGGACCCACCTGTTTCGAGTCTCCACTCCTCCTACCAATCTGGATGGATGTGATTTCTTTAATTCTATAGTTGTCAGACTTCCATTCAACTCGATTTCTGACAGTTCTGAGTGACGGTTTTTCTATAATTTAGTTGTAATTTGATGTGGTTGTGTGAGGAGGCAACCCATGTTTACCTATACTGCCATCTTCACAGGAAGTCTCCTGTTACTTTTCAATTGTGTTTTTCCGTGATCATTTCTCCCCTGCCCCGTACCGTCTTCCATCTTCATCCACCCCCAATAATTAAAAAAAATTAACAAATCAAATGCTGCAATATGTAAAAGGATAAGACAACATGATAGAGCTGTATGTATTGCAAGAATGGAGGTTGGTTTTACTTTAGAAAATCACTGTAATTCATTACATTAACAAAAAAAGAAAAAATAATAAATTACTCAAAGATATAAAAACTATATGTTTGATAAAATCAAACATCTACTTACAAGGGAATAGAACCTCGTAGGAACAGAAAGAAAACAATTAATATCATAATTAATAATAAAATACTGAAAGTTTTCCTTCTAAGATGGGGAAAAAAGGCAAGAGTCCCACTTCTAACTCTACTAATCAACCTATTACTGGAAATCTTAGGTCAATGAGGCAGATTGAATACAAAAATGATTCCAATTCTCTATCTCCCCCCTGTATCCATTCCCTTTGCAATATAACTGTCCCATTAAGAGATGAATCTATTTACTTACCTCTTGAATCTGGGCTGGCCTTTTGTTTTGCTTTGGTTAAAAGAATGTGGTAGAACTGACAATATACCAGTGCTGAGCCTCAAGAGATCCCTCCAATCTCTACTTTTTGGAAACTTTGTCATTGTCATTTGTGGATAATAGCAAATTGGAGGATAAGACCCATTTCAAAAAGAGCTAAGTTAGTCCAGCTGTCTGTTTCTGCTCTGGCCCTAGGTACATGAGGAACCTAGCCAACATCAGCAAAGCTGCTTAGCTGACCTGAAGCCAATTGCAGATGCATAAGTGAGCTCTGGCAAAACTAGCTTAAATCAGCAGAAATACTTAGGCAACCATCAGATTTGTGAGAAATATGTGGTTGATTTGGTGCGCAATAACTAATGGACACAGGCACTACATCAAGAAAAAGAAAAAGAGAAATGTTAAAAAGGAAGAAAAAGTCTATAGTTATTTGCAGAGGGTATGTGTATGCAGAAAATCCAAAAATGTTTAGAGATACATTATTAGAATTAATAAATAAATTTAGCACAGTTGATGCATCTCAAATGCAAAACATCGATTATATTTCCACATAATGACAATGTCTGTTCAGGCTGCTATAACAGGATACCATAGACTGGGTGATTTAAACAACAGAACTTCAAGAATAAGTGCTGGCAGATTCTATGTCTGGTGAGAGTGTGCTTCCTGGTTCAGAGAGCCATCTTTTCACTGTGTCCTCTTATGGTGGAAGAGGCAAGTAAGCTCTTTGGAGTTGCTTTTATAAAAGGGCACTAACTGCATTCATGAGGGTCCCACTCACATGACCTAATCACCTCCTAAGGGCATATTAATTTGGGGGGGACACAAACATTTAGTCTATAGCAGGGAATAAACAGAAAACAAAAAAATTAAAAATCCTTTATAACAGCAAATTATATGTGGTTCATAGGAATAAAAGCAACAAAATATGTATAAGATTTCTCACATAACATTATAAATCACTCTTAAAAGAAGTGAATGGCCCTGACTGGTATGGCTTAGTGGGTTGGGCATCATCCTGCAGGCCAAAAGGTTCCCAGTTTAATTCCTGGTCAGGACACACACCTGGGTTGCGAGCCAGGTCCCTGGTTGGGGCGTGCAAGAAGCAGCTGATTAGTATTTCCTCACATTTGATGTTTCTCTTCCTCTCTTTCTCCCTCCTTTCCTCTCTCTCTAAAAATAAATAAAATCTTTTAAAAAAAGAAGAGGAGGGGGAGGGGGAGGGGGAGGAGGAGGAGAAGAAGAAGAAGAAAGAAGGAAAAAGGAGAAAAGGAATAGCCCTGGTCAGTGCGGTTCAGTTAGTTGGAGCATCATCCCATGGACTGAAGAAAGGTCTCAGGTTTGATTCCCTGAGTTGCAGGTTTGGCCCCTGGTCAGGGCCCATACAAGGCCAACCAATCAATGTTTCTCTCTCACATTGATGTTTCTCCCTCCCTTCCCCTCTCTCTTAAAAATAAAAATCAATAAGCATGTCCTTGGGAGAAGATTAAAAAAAAGAAGAAATAACTAAATAAATAGAAGGATATACCATGTTTATGAACTAAAAACTTCAATATCATAACTACGATAATTCCTTCTAAATTGACTTATAGACTCAAGATAATTCCAAAGAAACCCCAACAGTTTTTTTCCTCCCAAAAGCTGACTATTTGCTTCTATGATATGCAAAGTGTCCAGTCTAATCAAGGATCTCTTGGAGAAGAAAAACAATGTTGAAAGACTTGCTCTGCCATATATCCAGGCCTATAATAAAGGTACAGTATTTAAGACAAGGGATAGCAAATAGAAGAAGGGAAGAAAATAGAGAATCTAGAAACAGACTCATGAATGCTTATTTATGTAAATGGTAGTGTTGTAGAGTAGTAGGAAAAGGATTATCTTTACATTAAATGGGGCTGAGACAGCTGAATATCCATTATAGAAAATATAAAAGTTGACCATTACTGCACACCATTAGCAAAATCAGTTCTGTGTGGTTTAAAGATCTAAATGTGAAAGGCAAAGCAATAAAGCTTCCAAAAGATACTAAAGGCAAATATCTTTATGACCTTGCAGTCCAAATTTTCTTAACAACCATAAAAAAGCACAAATCAAAAAGGAATAGATGGGTAAATTTTACTATTTTAAAATTACAAACATTTTTTTCATCAAAAGCTACTTTAAGAGAATGAAAGAACAAGCCACCTAGTGGAGAAAATATTTGCAACACATACAACTAACATTTTTTCAAATTAAAAAACAAAGTTAATTAAGCCCTGGCTGGTATAGTTCAGTGGATTGAGTGCAGGCCTGAAAACCAAAGGTCACAGGTTTGATTGCCAGTCAGGGCACATGGCAGGGTTGTGGGCCAGGTCCCCAGTAGTGGGTGTTCGAGATGCAACCACACATTGATGTTTCTCTCCTTCTCTCCCTTTCTTTCTCTCTCCTGTACCCTCTCTAAAAATAAATAAATAAAATCTTTAAAAAAAAGTTAATTAAGAATGGTCATGTAACAAAAAAGACATCTAAAATGGCCACTAAAACACATAAAAATGTGGGCAATATCATTATTAACTGGCGGTATGTGAGCTACAATCACAGTGAGATTATGCTATATACCCATCAGATTGCCCAAGTGAAGACATAATAGCAAGAGTTGGTATGAATGCAGAACAACAAGAGCTTTCTTATGCCACAGGCATGACTGTAAGCTGGTACAACCACTCAGGAAAACTGTCATACTACCTACTAAAGTGAAGATATGTTTATCTTAAGACCCTTCTATTCTAGCTCAGAACATGAACACCAATGGTTTGCAGTGACGTTTTAAAAAACTGTTCTATCCTCAGCATTATTGCTGTTTTGTCCAGGGTCCATTATTTTATTTGTCCTGACATTATCTTTCAGCCTATTGGTTTTTTTCATGTCAGGCAGCCTCATAGAGATACTATCTAAATTCGATGGTACAAAAATAGGGGTTTAATTATATAAAGTTTAAAAAGTAATCAACAAAAATTTAAACATAAAATTGTAAGCAGTGGAAGAAGTTAAGAGAGAGGAGGGAAGAATTAAGATAAATCTACATCTTTCATAGAAAAGGAGAGTAGATATTGTCTAAAATGATAAATCAACAACATAGAAGCAAGTTATTCAGAGATGAGATGGAGGACATAAAATAATTAGAATTAGAAAAAAATTTTTAAAAGCTTGCTTCTGGGGGTAGGGACTAAGGTAGGGGCATAGAGAAGAAGACGGCTTTCCACCGTAAACTTTCTGCACTATTTGATTTTGGTTTTGTTTTCCCATGTGCCTATTATTTTGCTAAATCTAAGCAGGCATTCACGAGATTCCAGGCTACATCATTGTCATTAGCTTGTTTACGAACTGCTTTCGGAGTGACGACGCTATAACTACCTCAAGAACAGCATCTACAGTGTATCTTACCTACGCTTAGCTACCATTCTAAAGTGCTGTTAGGAGTTATTCCTGTGGCAATGACTAATTATTACAGAGCTTCTGAATTCTGATTTTGCGATTCCTTCTATTTCCTTTTAAACTTTATTTCTGGATATGTTTAATTAGAAACAAGGCCGGTATACAATTACATTGTACACAGAGTAGTGGGAAGTTACAAATGCTCCTTTTCAACAGATCGAAGAGCAGCCAATATGATCAAATCAAGAGTGGACAAATCCATGACAAAAGTAAACTTTGCAAAAATAATTCTATTATTAATAATGTTAAAAATCTATATATTCTACATATTATTTTTAAACAATAAAATGAAGTTCATTTGTATTTCTTCTGCTCTACGTACATACCTTAAAAACACTACCTTTGGGGTGATGATCTGGAAAAAAATCAACTGATTTTTTTAAAAAGTAAAGTTTGACTATCAAATAATTGGTTCTATTTTCTTTTTCTTGTAAAATTATAATTTCTAAGATCTTTAAATGTCTCATTTCATTATTTATGTTCGTAAAATATATATTAGAAATCTCTCCCTTAAAATTCTGAAAACAGTTTTGTTTCTATTTCCTCAAGTTTATTTTCCTCAAAATCTGAGTACTCCCATGTGTACTATCTGCCAAGTATTTTGAAGTAAAAAAAATGTTGAGAACATCTGTTCTGGAGAAAGGGTCTTGTAGGTTTTTTACATCACACAGAAACCTCACATATTGTTTTGCATAGAGTAGTTGCTCAAAAAGTTTGTCGTATGGAATCATACAGAGTATTATAATATATAGTATAACATCATTACAATAAGACTGGCTCAAACTTGAATGAAAAATCAGAACATACCGTGTAACAAAAGTGATTAATCATGTATAACATACAATTGAAACTAACTGTCCTATCGAATGTGCTAGCTAACTCTCCCCGTTCATCCTGGGATGGGCATTTCCTGCACGTCCACTCGGTGCCAGGCACTGTGCTGGGCTCTGCACACGGACATGGATGAGACAAGGTGTTTCCCTGCAGCTACTCACAGCCCACTGGCTCCAGCAACCAGAGGATGGAAAGTTACAACACCATGTGACATGGACTCTGACCGGTCCAAATTTTCTTTCTTTTATTGCCAGGGTAATGAGGGTGTCTTGACAAGGTAAAGAGGCAAAGGCTTTTTCGGCATAATAATTAGCAAGAGAGGAGTTCATTTCCCTTATAGAAAGAATCTGAAAAACTTAGGCCTCTCTTCCTAAACACACAGAAATTATCCCGGCCTAGGAGACCTTCTGTCCTCTTCCAGTGTGGAGACACTCAGGAATGGGTCCTGACCCCGGGGAGAGGTGGGCAGGGTTGAAAGACCAGCAGAGGGGAAGGGGATGCCGTGGAGAGGCAAGGAGGAAGAGAAGTCCTGGCTTTTCACAGGGGCGTAGTCCGCATGGATTGATGTGGTGGGAAAAAGAAAGAAATATGATCAGTGTTCACAATTCGCTGATGGTGAGATTGTTACCCTTTTAGATGGGGGCATGAATGATGGTTATTGCTGCAGTGAAGGTTGCTCAGTGTCCCCAAGAGACTTATGGTTTGAGAAAAGAAGGGATTACTCAGTTCAAGCTGCAGAGCAGATGTGGGGAAGGTAAGGGAAGTGGGAGAAAATGGTTAAGAATCTGAAACTTGTTCAGTGAGGCTCTGCCATGTGTCCAAAGATACTGACCCCGTGGCAGCGCTTTCCTATTACATGACAGTCAGTCAACTACCATGATTGTTCTTACCCTCAACAGACTTGAGGGGCAGGAAGTACAGCTCAGTGCTGAGCAGGAGATGCTCCTTTTGAGGACGAGGGAAAAAAGAAAGGGAGGGCTGAGTTATCTTCCTCTGGGATGGAGTCCACAGGTGAGAGAGACTTGTAATATTCATCTTCACCATCAAGCACTTTGACTTGGCTGCAAGGAAAAAAGAGTTTCAGCAGAAAAGGAAAACAAATGCCACAGTCACCTCAGGGGCAGCTGAAGTTGTCTGAGTGCTTGGAACAGCGTGAGTTCCAACACTGAGGGGAAGGACAGCACAGAGGGTCTGGGGCTAGCCACATGAAGCCTTTTGGCTCTGAGTAGCGCACTGATAATGGCCCGATTTAATGGTGGCCTGGAAATCGCGATCATATTGCTACTAGATTTATGTGAATTATCTTTTCCATTTCTGTCTGCTTCCCTCTAGATGAGAAAGTTCCCCTCCTGAGCTTCTCCAGTTCTTAAACTAGTACCAATTATCTACCTTATTCCTAGCCTCATTTGAGATGCTAACAATCAAATGAGCTCGCTCTTTACAGTCCTGTCTAACCACTGGAGGAAATTTTCCTGTACCTCTCAGGCCCAGGGGTAGGGAAATGTGGGGGAAGCGTCCTGTTTGCAATGTGTGGAGAGTTCTTGTTTGTGAGAGAGTTTTATACAACCTGCTATGCTTCTACTTGGGAAGAAAGTACAGTTCTCTCTGAGAAAATGATGAGAAATAATATTTGCGTTTAGATGGCAATTCCAGCCTTTTCAGACAGAATAGATTCCAGTTTTGTATACTTGCTACTGTGAAAAGTAGTTTCCAATGTCAATAATAGTGGGGCTATCCCCATCGCATATTTTTAGAAGCCTCTCAGGAAAGTTTTGCATTTTCTGTAATATCACAAAGGACCCTTTCTGTTTACAGTTGCTTAGAACTAAGAAGACAGATATTTACCCAAGTTTTCTTGGCTTCCTCTTGCTCCCTTGATATTCTAGAGTTCCCTGTGGAGAGGGCCAAGAACACACAGTCAAAGCAAAGCAGCAAGTCGTTAATTTTTAATTCAAAGTGATTTTGTGTTGAATGCAAGCAGATGCTGATAATATCAGAAGTCACAGCATAATTTTTTTGATCAAAGGGCTCAAGTGAGCCTGATGAAGCATGCATCTTGCTCGTCTTTGATAAACCACATCAATTATTCACCGTGAAGGCAGACATCCTGACATGAAAGCAGCAGATAAAGAGCCTAAGCACATGTTCGAGAGGAGAGCATGAGAGAGTGGGGGTGGGGCTGGAGGGGCTGGAACAGGTATTAATAACAGAATTATTAACTGGAAACAAAGCCAGTGAAACAGCTTTATGGCCACTTTGAACTCACATTTAACTGGTTATAGTACATGGTGTCCTCGGGGCTACTCAGCATTTTGGGCTGCTGACATCTTCGGCGGGGTGTTGGCTGCTTCTGTGCAAGACCATTTTCTGAACCTGCAACAAGAGAGCAAAACCTTACTGTAAACCATCCAAAGTTTTGGGAAAATTAAATAAAAAATTGCTCTTCACATACGTGTATTTAGTAGAAACTGTGTCCATTTTAATGGGCATGTTAGAGCTTTGCTCTTAGTAAAAGAAATACCACCCCGGAAGAACAAACACACGGGGACTGCGGAGTGTAAACAATAGCCACTGTCTGTAACTTTGCCTTCATCCTTCTTATCTGAATCAGCAGCCAAGAGTGACAGAAAGCAAGCAGATGTGTCCACACTAGTGAAGCAAAGGTTGGTGGTCAGCCTTCGTAGGGTGGAAAGCGCCCTCTTAGTGAGATAACTCAGCTAGGACAAGGAAGGCGATGTGGGCTGGTTTGCACCACATCCTACAGTGAGCGCTGAAAGACATCTGGAGCACACACTCTTGGGGAGATGAGAAGCAAACCTTTTGGAGGGATACATATTGGAGGAAAAATGGCGTGTGCTAGTATTTACTGAAATGCTTTGAACAATGCCATTGATCCATGCAGTCTCTGGAGGTAGTGCGAAGGAGAAGGGGAAAAGGTGATTGCTCGATTTCATGGACCAGCCTCTGTACTGATTTCAGAATCCTGGACCAAGAGTGCACTGGAGGTTAAGAAACCACGTGTCCAGTGAAGTCAAGATTTATTTCCCTTCCAAGCAGATGACTTTTGTGGAATCGGCTGTCTTTTTTGGCACTCTGTCTGAATCGGTGCTCAGCAGTTCTAACTTCTTGTCAACACACACACACAACTGCAGTAGAATATTGTTCATGGATGTCGTAGTCTAGAGAAGAGATATCATTTTCCTGGACAAAGTGTATATCATAGACTAATTACTCACAAAAAAGTTGAAGATTTGTAGTCATAGTTTGACCTCACAAGAGATTACTACTATTTCAGGAAATTCTGGGGGAATTTCTAAGTGAAGAATGACTAAGCAGGGACCATTTGAAATAGTGAATTATTCGTTTCCTAAGTATGAAGTTTTGCATTTTTATTTTTCTTGAATTGGAACATATTTATATTAGAATGATAAAGGATTTCAGGAAGCATCCATTCTAAATACTCATTTTCTTTTTTAGAAAAGGAAACTGAGGCCTATAAACATTGAGTGACTTATCCCAGACCAGGTGGCAGGGTGGGGACCCCACTGGGGACCCCACCTTAGATCTTTTACCTCCTATTCTATCAATTAAAAAGAAACCCTACAGCATCATTGTCTTTCTTAACAAGAAATATTCTTTTTGAAAGTCAAATATCTAAGTAAAAGTAAGCTCCAGGAAAAATGATTAATTAGCATAGCATAATGACGTTGCTTGTGGAGGGTTCCAGGAGCCTTCATGGATCCCCGTCCACAGCTTCAGGAACTCTGTGCAGGGGACAGGGCTCCTCTTGTGCTGGCATTGTCCTCAGAGTATAGGGGATTCAGAATTGGAATGGTTTTTATTTTTATTTTTCTGATAGTTCCAACACACCTACCTCCTGCTTGCTTTGCGAAATCCACATTATTCAATATGGCGGAACACGAGGCTGTGCGGCCCCTTGGTGTTAGCCCCTCTGATTTATAGATTAATATACAGGAGCATCTAGAGTCCAGGCCGCTGGTGTGAACACGCGCTGGAGATCTGACATAGATCTCCTTCAGACTTTCTAATGTTGCAGGAATTCCAAACTTGGCAACTCAAAAGACTAATCGTAAATAGTTTGGGGGTTCAGCTGGAGTTCAGCCCACTTTAGCTGGACTTTATATTTATATAGTGTTTACACTTGATCAGAGGCTTTTATTTATATTCTCAACTGGGAATGCTTAATATAAGATGTGGTTTTCAACTTTCGCTCTTGAACCACTTGATGTTCCATGGGTGAGTGTTTTTCCTGATTCTTAGAAGAAATTAAATTATTGGGTAGAATTTTCTCAATCTTAAAACTTCTCCCATAAATTAAAGAAAAAATTGGTGTCTGATCATACAGTGTCTATACTGCACTACAACCTACATAAACTGGTGTCTGATTTAGCACCAAATTTTAATTTTCATTATTTTAACTTTAATATCTCCATATTTCACGATGTTTTGCGAAGAACGCTACAACTTCCAGGTGCTTTGCCATTGGAACAAATATGAGTGTCATTGATATATGACTAATCATAAGCAACCAAATAAATAACTGGGGAATGAATCATGATTCAGTGAGTGCTGTTGGAGCAATCTGAGAGCAACATGCAAAAAATATAACTTCAATACAGACCTTATAACATTTATCCTGAATGTAAGGCACTTTGTCAGATATTGTGGGGAAGATAAAGGGAAATAAGACAAGGGCCCTGCCTTCCGTCCAGAAGAGGACACTGTATTTGGAGATGGTAAGTGACTTGCTTAAGGCCATAAGCTAGTGTTGCTGGACTCAAATTAGTTTTATAAAAAATTTCTAAATCTTTTACTTATCTCAATATACCTCTTGATTCTCAGAGGCCACAATAAATTCCAGATGAGTTATATAGTTAAACATTTTAAACATTCCCATAAAAATCTTAGAAGGAAATGAAATAGACCATTTTTTTTAACTGTGGGAGAAGATATGAGTGACAAGAATGGGTCCAATTATATTCAAGTAAATTATTCTATATGATGGACAGAAACAAAATTAAGATGAGAGGAAGTGTCACAGAAAGATAAAAACAAATAACGACATACACACCACACACAGGTCATCCCTAACGTGGAAAGCCTGAACCAAGAGAAAGACAGAGAAATATTCATATATATTGAAATGCAATTAAGAAATACAATATTAAAAAATGTTCAGCCACTTTAACAGAGAGCTTTAATTAAAACATGTACTGCTGCCTTTCTATTAATTAGGATAAATCAAAAGGTCAAAAGACAGCGTGAGAGAGGCCCCACGGACATCGGTGAGTCCTCAGGCTCCGCCCTTCTGAAGCGCAGGCTGACCGTCTAAAACAAAAGCTGGATGTGTCCCAACAAGGAGTTAAGCCAAAAGATAAAAACAGACGATCAGTGTGAAGATGGATATTCTAACACTTTTTGTAGTTGAAAAAAGCTAGAAACATGATATGTATTTAATAATTGGGGAAGAGTTAACTCTGAGATATAAAAATGATGTCATGCCATGAGGCATCAATAAGGATAATTATGGGTATGGTGTTGATAGATGAAATTTCAAAACCCAGAAAAAGAAGCAAAACACAAATAACATATAGCACATAGATTAAATCCAAACATGTATGCACATTGAGAAGTTTATCATGATTTTTGTGATAAAGTTTAAAACTAAAAAAAATCAATGAGGCAAGTAGGACAAAAATTATTTTTTCTTTCAAAAGATGAAGAAACTGTAGCTAAGAAAGACTAATCTGTAAGTGTCAGAAAGGAAGCCTCGACCGTCTGTGGGCCTTTGAGCCAGTATGCTTCTGAGTTACAAAACAGTATGGTCATCTGACAATGACCTAGTTCACTTGAGTAGCTTTTGTAGATAAACTGGGCAATCCAAGTCTGAAGGTACACATCAGAATATGAGTTATTTACTTTGAAGACAATGAAGTTCATATTCTGAAACTGGCTGATTTCCACCTCGCATAAATGTTTGTAAGCCAAGCCAAACTCTCCAGTTTGTAATACACGGGGGATACCTCCCTATAGTGCTTCTTTAAAGAATATTGTGTCCTGAATGTCAGTTTGCATTTAACATAGGTTTATTTCCTTTACAAGAATCCCTGCGCCTTTTGATTTCATACTTGAGACCTTGAGCATGTTTCTCTTCTGAGTTGTCACAGAACCTTGTAAAACTGGAAATAAGTCTGCCAGAAAATAGGAGAAATCTGGATGGAGTTTCAGGAGCCCAGGAAATGCATACTCCTTTCTAATCCCAAATCATTACACTCTGTGGCTGCACAATTGACCAAGCCCTTGATGAGAGACAAATAGCTGAATTCAATGGATGGCTTCATTATATAACTTCAAACAACTGGTTTGGAAATTTAATATTTCAGTACTCTTTATTGAACATGCAGGTATATCCAGCTAGAGTTGCCAGATCAAATACAGGGCACCCAGTTAAATTTGAATTTCAGATAACCAATACTTTTCAAATGTAAGTGTATCCTAAGTAATATTTGGGACATATTTACATTAAAAAGTGATTGGTTGTTTACCTGAAATTCAAATCTAGCTGGTGTCTCCCTGCCCCCCTTAAATCTGGCAACCCTAATTCAAGCACAATTTAAGTCATAACTGAGGCTTTTTGTTCTCTCCTAAGGTCTCAGAGACGAAGAGGGAAATGACTTCCTTTACTCTACTCGACCTGTTATGGCTATTTTGGCTACAAACGCTCTTCTCAACATTGTCCCCTAACACCTAGCGTTTCACTTTTCATCACCCACTAAAGATATGCCAGTTCTGGTAAATTTCCTAGCAGGATTGCCATGAGGGAAGAATAACCACGGTGGGGGTGGGAGAGGCGGCAGGGAAGAGCAGGTGGGGTGTACAATTCAGTTGTCCCGGCCTGGCTGGGCAGCACGGATTCTAGGCCCCTGAGAAGTGGATGGGCAGTGAGCAGGGCTCCTGGGAGAGAAAACACGGGGAGAGCCGCAGTCCCTTGTGCCTTCCCTGTAGGCCTGCACAGGCATGGATGCTTTCTGAGTGGTATGACTGCTAATCTGATTGCCATTTGTGGGTGAGGCATTCCCAGGCTCACTTGCCAAGTAAAACATCCCCTTGAAGCAAACGGAGTGTTCAGTGTTCTAGATTTACAGATGAAAAATAGCAAATGGAGTTACGAGATATACCTCTGGGGCGGGGGTTGGCATTGAAACAGATTTAGAATTAGGCAATTAATTTACAGAGCTCTGTCAACTCTGTGCATAAAGGGACCATGAACATGTTTCTCCTCTGAGTTGTCACAGAACCTTATGACAAACTGGAGGTAAGTCTGTCAGAAAATAGAATAAATCTGGAGGGAATTTCAGGAACATGGATCATTTCTCTGACCAAAGTTCTCAGGGCACTTGGAGGTGACAGTAGCGCAGCTGTTGGCTGAGTAATCTTTCTCCTCAATGGTGGTTGACTGTGCCGTGTGCTACCCCAGTGGACATTTACATGAAATAGCGTCCAATGGGATGACTTGTCTTTCCAGCTGTGTGATGACCTGTCCTTTCCAGTTATGTGTTTCTTTTCCTACCACTTCATTTTATGTAGCACATCTTGTTTTGCAAAGTATTTTATTCTTTACTTTATCTCATTTTGGGCAAGACAATTACCTCAAAGAGATATTATGAGGCATAGGGAGATCAAGAGATCACACAGCAAGTTAGAGGCGAAATCCAACTGAGAATTCAGGTTTCTCAGTGCCCTACTGACCACAGGCCCCTTGCTTTTGTATCTGAGTGGTCTGAGGCCCAGGGAGCTTGGGCCCCTCTGCCAGTCTCCGTTCAGAGGCGGGGCTAGAGCTCAGGTCTTTTGATTCTAAATCCCAAAGTCTAGGCCATGGCCTCGATTATGATGCTTATTCTTCTACTGAGATGTTTTGACAAGTTTTCTTACATATATTACCATGTCTAACTTCAGGAGGGACTACAGAATTCACTGAGTTTTTGTAAAAACACACACACAACTAGAAAGAGAGATTTCTCCTTTGGGGTGCATGTAATTCAGATCTTCCTTTCTAAGATGAAAGGAAAGCTCAAATTTGCCCAGTTGCCAAGTTATGTCATGAACTATCTTCTTCAAAATTGTAGAACTGCTATGAAGAAAACATCCCTGAGTTAAATTAGTGCCCGTGGAAGATGGTGGAGTTAGTTATAAATTGTCTATGTGGAATTTTCTTGTTATTGTTAAGGAAGTGGTAAGCCATATACTCAACAAATAATGAATGAATGAATGAATGGTAACTATTCACCATTCTTCTTAAGATTTGTTCCATCTACGTGGCCTACTCTTTGCTTCTGCCATTTGGGACATGTTTGCCAGGGCTTCCAACAGGAAGAGGCCCTTTTCCATGCTGTGGCGGCTCTAGAGAACCTGGAGTCTAACTAGGAGGGAGATAAAGTCAGCTTCTTTTTTTTTTTTTTTTAAAGATTTTATTTATTTATTTTCAGAGAGAGGAGAAGGGAGACAGAAAGAGCAATGTATGGTTGCCTCTCACATGGCCCTCACTGGGGACCTGGCCTGCAACCCAGGCATGTGCCCCAACTGGGAATCGAACCGGGACCCTCTGGTTCCCAGCCTGCACTCAATCCACTGAGCTACACCAGCCAGGCAGCTTCTTAAAACTAAGTTCATTAGTATTTTTGTCTTAATATTCTTTCAATATTTTTCTGGGAATATGAATTCATTTGTTTTAACTCCACCCCAGAACACTGGCGTCAGTACTCATCTATAGTAATGTGTTCCTGCTTCCCCTCCACTTAACAATAAAGTCATAAATATTTTTCCATGATATTAACCTACCTTAAAAATAGTGTCTTTATTTTAGAGTTACATTTTTAAATTCTTTTTATTTTATAAAAATTTTATTAAAGTATAGTTGGCATTTTTAAAGTTATATTTAAACATGATGTACAAATAAGTTAACCCCCTTACCCCATCCTCACGCTAGTAGCAGATGCTGGAACAAGTTTCTTCTCTGTACTCCAGATTAGACTAAACGGCATCATTTCTAATTGCTGTATGGTATTTCATTTAATAGATGATCCACGATTAATTTATATAATTCCCTATTTTGGGCAATGTTTTTCTATAATGAGTAATATTTTGAGGAATATATGCATAGTTTGATCTTTGATAATCTGCATTCTTTTCTTTTTTTAAAAGATTTTATGTATTTTTAGCAAGAGGGTAAGGGAGGGAGAAAGAGAGGGAGAGAACATAGATGTGAGAGAGAAACATCAATCGGTTGCTTCCCACACACCCCCAACCGGAGACCTGGCCCACAACCCAGGCACATGCCCTGCCCAGGAATTGAAATGGGACCCTTCACTTCCAACCAGCTGAGCCAAGTGGGTCACAGTGATAATTCACATTCTTTCCTTAGGATACATTTCTATAAGTGGAGTTATTGTCCAAAGAGTATACATATTTTCAAAAGTTATAATTTGTACTTCCATTCGCCACCCAGAAAGTGCATAGCACACCATACTTTTACCTCCTATGACTTATTTCTTAAAGATGAGACAGCTTCTTTAAGAAAGGGTCTGACGGTTCAGCAGGTGAAAAAATGGCACGTGATTTGTGTTTTGACTTGCAGTTCATTGATTACTTGACAGAGTGGGCGAATGTACACCCTTTCCCCTCCCCATGTTTATTAGCCTTTGTCTTTCAGGCCCCACGCTTGTTGGAAGCAGCAACAAAATTCGTGGGTCCAAGGCTGGATCTGACGTGGGTGAAACACGTTTTTGCCTATCTGGTGGGATGGGATGGTAGGTGAGAGGTCTCACCGGCTAATAGGTGTGGGGATTCCTGTTTTAAAAATTAGCATGTTATAGAGACATCTTTCTCAAACTTCTGTCATTTATCTACTAAACATTTTTTTTGCTATATTCAAGACCCCTGTACTATTGTTTAATATTTTTTAAAAAATCAACAGATTTCTTTTTTACTTAAATGCATTTCTTTAAAAATGAAACTTTATTCACTACCGTAAATGGAAAATCGGTTGGCAACATTTGCCATAAACGGAAGTAAACCATTCAGTAAATACAATGAAGACAATATTATCACACCTGAGCTAGATTCTGTTTCCCACAAAGTGTTCTGGACTTTTAAAAAAGTTTTGTTAAGAAGAGAGGTGAATAAATGTGAGAAGACTTGGAGACATATTAACACCCTCACAACTCCCACCTTAATCTGAAGAATTTAAACAGAGAATTGAAAAAGGAGTGATTTTCTTTTACATGCTTCAGTGTCATTTAATGTCATGTCCACACACCATTTAAAATCAACTTGCAAACCACCAACAGCCCACGTTCACACTTCGAGAAATTAAAAAAAAAAAAAAAGCAGCAGAGTCAGAAAAACGTGAGTATGAATCCACCTCTAGCACTTATTAGAGGTCTGAACTTGGCGATGATGATCACTCCAGCAGGCTTGTAGTGAGGCTGATGGGTAATGTATGAAAAGAGAAGACATGGTACCTAAGGCAGAGCAGGTGCTCCTAAGTGTTGTAATTCTGGTTATAAGGGAGTGGCTCGCCACCCTGGCTGCAGATTAGAATCACCTGAAACACTTTTTAGGATCATAGCTGGAGATCCTAATTCGATTGGTCAGGGGTAGGGCTCTGGCATTGCTATTGTTGAAAAAGAGCCTGACCCCTCTTCCAGATGATATTAATCTATAGCCAGGTTGGAAAAACCAGGGATTTTACCCTTTCCTAAGATTTTGGCTTGATTTTGTAAATTAGCTAGCTGCCATCTTGAAAAGTTGGCATAGGATCAGAGTAGTTTTGATTGGGCAGAGGGATTTCTGGGAAGGGCAAGCATCCCCAGTAGGGATCCTGGTATTGTCAGGTATTTGCTTTGTTCTGTAAGCTGTATCAAATGGCTCGAACCCAAAGCAGACACTAATTTCCCTGGACACTGGAAAAATTTTTCTTATTCCAAGAGAAGAGTTTTGCTGACCATGGAAACATTATCTCTGGTTTCCAGAGGTATGATGCTGTTAAGTGCTGTTGTGGAGGTTTTGCTATATAAATAAAAGTCAAAGCTGAAAAGCAATTCTGACCAAGTGAGACTCTTTAAAGCATAACACAAATGTAGGGCAAAAATGCTGGGATCTCAGGAGGGTTGGAACCAGTTGAAAATGTTCAAAAGGTACAAGCTTAGAATCAGTTATACAGAATCAGCGATGGGTTGCCAAAGGATTTTCTTTCTTTTTGCTCTACTGTGCATAATACCTCAAAAATTGGCATTATGTTCCTTCTCTCTGTTTCTAAGAATTTTTTAAATTTTATTTTTCAATTACAATTAATAATTGATACAATTTTGTATTAGTTTCAAGTGTATAGCATAGTGGTTAGACAATCATACACTTTACGAAGTGTTTTCCCTGACGTATCTAGTACCCACCCGGCACCATGCAGAGTTATTACAATATTATTGACTGTATTCCCTATGCTCTACTTTGCATCCCTATTACTATTTTGTAACTACCAATTTGTACATCTTAATTCCTTTGCCTTTTCACCCAGTCCCCCCAAACTCCTACTCTCTTGCAATCATCAGTTTGTTCTCCATATCTATGTCTGTTTCTATTTTGTTTATTTTGTTTTTTAGATTCCACATATAAGTGAAATCATATGTGGTATTTGTTTTTCTCTGACTGGCTTGTTTCACCTAGCATAATACCTTCTAGGTCCATCCATGCTGTCTCAAGTGGTAGAATTTCATTCTTTTTTATGGCAGAGTAATATTCCTTTCTGTATATATTCTACATTTTTATCCACTCATTTATTGATGGGGTCTTGGGTTGCTTCCCTATCTCGGCTACTGAAAATAGCACTGCAATAAACACAGGGGTGCATATATTCTTTTGAATTAGTGTTTTGGGTTTCTTTGGATATGTATCCAGAAGTAGAATTGCTAGGTTATAAGGCAGTTCCATTTTTTTTTTTGTTTGAGGAAACTCCATATTATTTCCATAGTGGCTGCACCAATCTGCATTCTCACCAACAGTGCATGAGGGTTCCCCTTTCTCCACATCATGGCCAACATTTACTGTTTGTTGTTTATTGATGACAGCCACTCTGACAGGTGTGAGGTGATATCTTATTGTGGTTTTAATTTGCACTTTTCTGATGATTAGTGTGGTTGATAATCTTTTCATGTCTATATTGGTCATCTGTATGTCATCTTTCAAGAAGTGTCTATTCAGGTCCTTTGCCCATTTTTAAATTAGATTGTTTGTTTTATTGGTGTTGAGTTGTATGTGTTCGTTATAAATTTTGGATATTAACTCCCTATCAGATGTATCATTGGCAAATATCTTCTTCCATTCAATAGGTTGTCTTTTTGTATTGTTGATGGTTTCCTTGGCTGTGCAAAAACTTTTTAGTTTGATGTAGTCCAATTTGTTTAGTTTTTCTTTTGTTCCTTTTGCCCAAAGCAATATACCAGAAAAAATACTGCTAAGAGAAATATCAGAGATTTTACAACCTATGTTTTCTTCTAGTTTTATCATCTCAAGTCTTACATTTAAATCTTAAATCCATTTTGAGTTTATTTGTATTTGGTGTAAGAAGGTGGTTTAGTTTTATTTACTTTTTGTATTTATTTGGCCAATTTTCCTAATACCATATATTAGCTAGATTATCTATACCTCATTGTATGTTCTTGCCTCCTTTGTCATATAGTAATTGACCATATAGGTGTGGGTTTATTTCTGGGCTCTCTATTCTGTTCTATTGATCTACATGTCTGTTTTTAGGCCAGTACCAGGCAGTTTTGATTACTATGATCCCATAGCACAGTTTGATATCAGGTAGTGTGGTACCTCCAACTTTTTTCTTCCTTCTCAATATTGCTATGGCTATTCAGAGTATTTTGTGGTTCCATTCAAATTTTTGGATTATTTGTTCTTGTTCTGTGAAATATTGGTATTTTGATAGAAATTGCATTGAATCTATACTTGTAGATTGCTTTGGGTAGTATGAACAATTTAATGATGTTAATTCTTCCTGTCCATAAGCATGGTATATGCTTCCATTTATTTGTATCTTCTTTAATTATTTTCTTCAGTGTCTTGTAATTTTCCAAGTACAGGTCTTTTATATCCTTGGTTGAATTTGTTCTTAGGTATTTTTTGATACAATTGTGAGATTGTTTTCTTATTTTCCCTCTCTCCACCCAGAAAGTGCATAGCACACCATACCTAGCACACCCAGGTCTGATGCTGAGCAGTCCCACAAAACGAGGCAGAAGGCTGAGAGATGTCATTTCTGGAGCTCTTAATGAGATGCAAATCACCTAGTGAACTACTTGCAAGCTGGGAAACAATGTCCTGGGTAAAAGCAGATAGTTCATTCTTGGTGTATAAAAATGCAACCGCTTTCTGAATATTTGTTTTGTATCTTCTTACTTTACTGAATTCTTTTATCAGTTCTAGTAGTTTTTTGGTGGAATTTTTGGGCTTCTCTATATACAGTATCATGTCATCTATAAATAATGAGTTTTACTTCTTCCTTTCCAACTTGGATGTCTTTTATTTGTTCTTCTTGTCTGACTGCAGTGTCTAGGACTTTCAGCACTACGTTGAATAAGAGTGATGAAAGTCAACATCCCTCTCTTGTTCTTGATCTTTATGAAAAAGCTTTTCATTTTTCCCCATCGAGTATGATGTTAGCTATGAGTTTGTCATATACAGACTTCATTATGTTGAGATATGTTCCCTCTATTCCCATTTTGTTGAGAGTTTTTATCATAAATGTGTGTTGCATTTTGTCAATACTTTTTCTGTATTTATTGATGTGAACGTATGACTTTTATCCTTCATTTTGTTCATGTGATGTATCACATTACTTGATTGGTGAATAATGTACCAACCTTGCATCCCTGGAATAAATCCCTCTTGATCATGGTATACAATCTTTTAAATGTGTTGCTAAATTTGGTTTGCTAATATTTTGTTGAGGATTTTTTCATCTATGTTCACCGGGATTATTGGTCCATAATTTTCTTTCTTTGTAGTGTCTTTAATTAGTTTTAGAACTAGGATAATGCTGGCCTTGTAAAATGAGGTTGGAAGTCTTCCCTCCTCTGGAATTTTTTGGAATAGTTTGAGAAGTGTAGATGTTAGTTCTTTGAATGTTTGGCAAAATTCACCTGTGAAGCCATCCAGTCCAGGACTTTTGTTTGTTGGGAGTTTTTTGATGATTGCTTTAATTTTGTTGGTTGTAATCATGTTCAGATTTTCAATTTCTTCTTGATTCAGTCTTGGAAGATTGTATGTTTCTAGGAATTTATCCATTTCTTCCAGATTGTACAGTTTGATGGCATGTGGTTATTTGTAATGTTTCCTTATAATCCTTTGTATTTCCCCGGTGTCGGCTGTCACTTCTCTTTCATTTCTGATTTTATTTATTTGGGTCCTCTCTCTTTTTTACTTGATGAGTCTGGGTAAAGGTTTATCAATCTTGTTTATATTTTCCAAGAACCCTTGGAGTTTTTTAAACTGCTTATTCTGAGGCCTCACAATATTCCCTTCCATCCACAGGGTTATGATTGACCTCATCTGTACCCTCCCCGACAATGGCTGTTCCCTGTAGTGGGGCAAGAAATAAGGTCAAAATGGCCATCCAAACTTCACCCAGTGGGAAACATCATTAATTCAGCTTTTCCAAAATCGCCCACGTAAAAAAATCTCAGACCCAGGCCTGATGCTGAGCAGTCCCACAAAACGAGGCAGAAGGCTGAGAGATGTCATTTCTGGAGCTCTTAATGAGATGCAAATCACCTAGTGAACTACTTGCGAGCTGGGAAACAATGTCCTGGGTAAAAGCAGATAAAAATGGAACAAAAGAATGTCTTTGAAGATTGGAACGACATTTTACATGCTTGAGGATATGGGACACCAGATAGTGCTGGTTTTACTAAACTAATTGTAACGGGGTCTTTGATTCTTTGTGGCAGGGGATCCTGGGGCGTTCATCCCAGCTCTGCTTTGCTCTCTAAGTTGGGAACCTGGTTTCAGTTCCTGCTGTTAGTGTGCAAAGAGCTAGAAGTGGTAGTGAAAGGAGCACTGTTGAGGGGGTGGGGAGAGTCAGAAGGCCTTGGCATAGTTCTGGAACTCATTGTTGTGACCTTGGCTGAGTTGCTTATCCCTCTGGGCTTCCACGTTTTATCTGTAAAACAATGGGGTTGGACTAACGTAGTGATTTTTCAACAGAGGGTGGTGTGCGGTACATTACACATGTTCTTAGCTTGAGATGCTGAGCCTTTTTCTTTGGAGTCACGCTCTTTCCTGGTGTGTGAGAGTCTGGGTGCAGTGAGAGATGTGACTGATGGAGGTTCGTTGTATGAAACCAGTGTGACAGCAGGAAAGGGAGAAATATTAGCCAAGACACTCTTTAAGCCCTGACTGGTGTGGCTCAGAGGGCTGGGTGTTGTCCTGCAGATGAAGGATCACCAGTTTAATTACTGGTCATGGCCCATGCCTGGATTGTGGGTCAGGTCCCCAGTTGGGGGCCTGAGGTAGGCAGCAATCGATGTTTCTCTCATATGTTGATGTTTCTCTCCCTTTCTTTCTGCCTCCCTTCCTCTCTCTCTAAAAATAAATAAATAAATAAATAAATAAATAAATAAATAAATAAATAAATAAAACAAAAAGAAGCTCTTTAAGGTCCTTTCTGACTTTACGGTGCTATGAATAGAGTTCCAGAGCTCTCAGTGCCCCAACTGTGAAATGGACACAAATGCTATAAACACTACTGTTTTTTTGGAATTTAAAGAACAAGCAAAATGCATTCAGGATTCAGGGGGAAAATTTCTCCACAACTATCTCAGAATGTTGTTCTAATAGGATTCATTCAAAGATCAATGCTACTAAAGGGAGGCTAATCTTAACGTCCTTCTGGGTCCATTAGGTTACTGACAGACGAAAAGACAGAATTTTTAATTTCACCTGCTCAGCCTTCTAGCTGTGAGCAAACACTGCAATGTACAGGTTAGTATTGTACAGCTGTACGAACAGCCACCCAGGTTCATAAATTCAAAGATATTTACACATAGAGAGCAGTCATCAGTATAAATGACTTGATTTGGGGGATATTATACACACAGATGAATTGCGGGTGTGAGTGTGTGTGTTTGCAAAAGACGGTAAAGCATATGAACAGTAGACCAAAATGAAATCACAGGTATGATTTTGCCTGCATTAAACTAATGAGATGCAAAAGTGAAATCAATACAGCATTAGTGGTGAAAAATTAGATCACTCTAGTTCTTTCAGTTTTAATCTCTGAAAAGTCAATAAAATAGGAAGTATCTGGGGGAAACAAAGTTGGATAGAAAAGAATTACATTTGGGTTATTTTTCCTTTCATGTGCTTAATTTTGGAAAAAATTTCCTTAGTACACTGTAAAATTAAATTTGTCCCAACTACTCAGTAAGCATTTAAAGATTTATGAAAATAGTGAGCTGTCAGGTCTCTGTTCAGATCAAGAGTTTAGAGTCTTCAGAGTCATGCAAAACTTCTAAATTTCCTTGCCTTGTTTTCTTACATTCTAATAAGAGATTGATGACAATTCACTATGGAAACAATAAACAGAATGGTGACCTCTCATGCCCTCCCTTCCCTTTATCCTCATAAGGAAGGTCTAAGAGACCTCTTTCTACTGGACTCATGATCTTTCAACAAATTTATGCTATCAACTTTTTAAAATCCCCCTTCTCTAGATGACCAGTATAGCTATAAACACAATCCAGTATGTTACACAACAAAAAACCCAAAAACCGAAAACCAAAATACCACCCCACCAAGCTTAACCAAATTAAATATAGCTGTTACCACCAGCATAGCTGAAAATGGGTATGTCCTGTCTTATACAGGCCTTGACAAGGAAATGGATTATGGCTTCCGCCCATGCTTCTTTGTGTGACACATACGGGTGCTCTGACCATTGTGTTACCAGACTAAAAGATAGTTCCAGTGCAATTTAGTTATGTTTCCAAACTAACATATTTCAGAGGATTCACATCAATAGTCCTCCACTCTTGAACCCTAAAGGAAACACTCAGGGACTCTGTTATCTTGGCTTAGTAGAGTGAAATTATTGTAATAACAATTGGAAACCTGGTAGCATTTATCTGACAATATAGAAAAAAATCATATTAACAGGAGCTTTTCACTGGAGCGATCTTGGACACCCGTGAGGGCACCGGGAAATGCGCCACTAGCTCTGAAAGAGCAGGAGGTCTTGGCTGACTTGGCATCTTCTGACTTCCAGCTCTCACTGCCTCTCACCCTGCATGAGATGAGGACCCAGCAGAGAGGGGTTAAATGGGTTGGGGAGCCAGTCCAGCTGGGGGTTATTAGCAATCAACGACCAGCATTAAAAGGCAGCAGGAGACTAAGGGTCTCTGACAGGCTTGGCTCCATGCACCATCTGGAAGGAAAGAGGCCGTTGAAGCTGCATTTAAAAAAGACTTTATGGAGACTCTTCCTGGAGATAGGAACATGAATAGTGATGTTATATTCAAAGTGGTCCTTCCTTTTACAAAGTAGGGCCAGGTAGCCACATTTCCAGGCCAATCCCTAGCCTTAAAGGACTACTCATTGGCGCCAGGGATGGGACCAGCCCAGGAAACTCTAATGGTTTGATAGTAGCTGGGGCTCAGAACATCCATGCCGGATAAGAAGGTAACGAGCACGTGTGAGGGCTGAAGCGCGGGGCAGGGCACACACCAAATCCGCTCATCTAACTGTATTTTACACACTACAATGTGATCTCTGGCCAGAAAGGGAAAACCAGACAGCTTCACTTAGGCTGTGCTCAAGTCGGTCATTTTAAGTTGGAATTTTTGGCACAATGAAAACTTAGTAACAAACTGGGGCTCACTTTCTATGGTCACTCTAAGGCAATATGTGCAAAGAGGTGGCAGTCAAAGATATTATATATTGCATATACCTGGTCACTAACTTGGTCTACATTATTTATTAAGGTGCCCCTCTTTCTTTTTCCCTTTAGACTGTTGGTTCCCCCTCCCATTCCACCTTATCTATAAATATGTAAGAAAAAAAAATGTTTAAAATACACGATTTTATTTCTTTTGATCATGGGTTGCTAGACTTACAGAATAAAAAGGTCTTATGGGATCTTTAAGATATATTACAATACTAATTAAGAACGAGCTGCTAGTCTCATTGTAAGAATCATTTCATATTAGAGTTGAATTTATAAGAGGAATTGCATTGCAGCTCAAACTCAGGGTTATACTTGTTTTTAGATGGTGAATGTACTTTTCTTATATTGTTAAGAATGTATAGTAGCTGAAATTATTTTCATAAAGATTTTGGCAAGTTGCTAGATGCCTGGGATGGGGAGAAAGTAATCAGGAAGATCTGGGACACTGTCGACTCTCATAGGCAGGGTTGGCAGAGTTGGTGAGGAACTGGGTGCCAGTGGCTGCTGACCTGGGTAGTGGACATCGTTTGAAGAAGTAATTGAGGTGTTTGGCAGGAATGCGAGATTCTGAGAGTTGAATTTGGATCATTTTTCATCATCCTGTCCTAAGCTTTGAACAAATTTACACCCATTACTGCTCATCCTGTCAGAGATAATGTTTATATTAAATATCCAGTTATGCAAAACAAAGCTCATTTAAAAAGAGACAGGCAAATCCCCAGAGGGAGAACATAAGTGGACATAAATTGTGGGTGAACACTGTCTTTAAAGTTCTGTAGTTGGGCTCATGCTTATTTTGACATTTCTCATGGAAACTTTACATTTTCTTAGGTATATAAGTGTGGCTATGTGAACACAACTTTTAAATAATGGAAACCCAGCACTGATGAGTTATGGGTTCCTGGGGATACACAAGAGATTTCTTTTAAATAAGTTGTTTGGTAAAAAATAAACAAGCTTGATGTCCACTGTGCATTCTCACTCTAAAACTTCATAAAAGATTTGTCTGCGGATTCAATATGGAAGGTTGTTGATACTAGGTTACTCAGGTTTATCAACTAAGAAGCGGAGAGTAGTACCCAGGATTCATTTGGCACCGAAGCCCATGTCCCTTTCGTTCTGCCCCACGGCTCCCCCTACACTGTTCTGGTGGGGCGGTGGAAGAGTGAGGGGACTGAAGAGAGTGGAGAAGGGAATGGGAGTGGGTTCTGGTCCAGGACTAGTATTCAGGAAAGAGTTACAGGCCAAGCTAAGATTGGAGATGATTATTTTGTGAGTGGCACCAAACTGCATAGGGATGCCTTTCAGTGGTAACTCTTAGGATCTTGGGTGTAGCGGTAGAGGAGGAAGGAGTAGTCGGGTGTTCTGGGTAGTGGGTGGAAGACCCAGGGCTTGACAGAGTAACTGAACTCTAGTGCAGGCTGAACGCAGGTGGAAGAGAAGCCATCGAAGCTTGGAAGACAGTGGAATAACAGCTCTAGCGGGGGTGAGGGGACTGGAAGGAAAGAAGACTATGGTTCGATGGGAGCAGCTCTTGAAGGGTCCAGTACAGCCATGAAAATAGATGCCTGGGTGGAAAGGAGATAAAGGTCATCGACATGAAGAGGTAGGGAGCTGTAGGACTTAGGTAGACCGGATGGCTGTGAAAAATCATTCTGGTTGGTGATGAGATTTGGAAATGGAGAAGATGATAAATTAAATACCCAAACACTCCCTGAAGGTGAAGTGACCAAGATGAGGTCAGTAGATGACAGGAACAGAGGATGATCTAGGGGAGCATGGATAGCAATGGCAAGTGAGCAGGATGTGGATTCCACCTCTACCCACTCCCTCACCCCCAGGTCCTGCTGGATAGGGTTCCACTCAAGATGACGTCAGAGGAAATGGTGGCCAGTAGAAAGGGTGGGTCAAAGGAGAGGAAACCCAGAAAATAGCGGGATAATCAATGAGATCTGGGATGACTAGAGTGGTCTGAGTTTTGGGCAGTGGCCAGTGGTGACCAGCATGCAAAGACAGCTGGGGAAAGTCAGCTTAAGGTATCAAATGGAACAACTACTGTTGTGAAGTCCTGTAAGTGTCAGTGTGAACTCAGATCCCTGACAGAATGGAAGCTAAGTGCCAGCAGGTTGGATGGTTCGGCGCTCCAAAGCAAAAGTTGGTAAGGGGTTGGTTGTTTCCATGCTTCTATTAAGTAATACTATGTATAGGAGTGAGATTAATAGAGACTGATCCAGTGTTGGGACATAGACTAGTTTGTGGGAGTTTGAAAAAACTGGGGGTGAGAGCAGGTGGGAGGCTACTGAAGAAGTCCAGGTGCATGGTGGGAGAGGCTGGAATATGGCTCTTTCTTCCCCATTACCAGATTCATCTGCTCTGGCTGCCCTGAGGTGCTGTCCTGGTCCCAAGTGCTCTGCATGGGCTCAGCCCTTACCAAGGACAGATGCCCTCTCCTGCACTCAGCCTGTGGGGCTTTCAGTCCTTAAAAGACAATGATCGAGTCTTTTGTAAAGTGAGAAGGAAGATATCAGGTGCTTGTCATGGTCTGCCAAGAAAGGGTGGTTGGTGTTTTGAAGTATTTAACAAGATCTCTCACTTATTTCACAAGCATGGTATCTTCCTCCTCAACAGGACCTGCCACCAGGCTCAGTGCAGTAGGACGAGTTCAAACACCATTTGCCACGCTGCACTCTGAGTCATGACTCCTTTCCCGCCCTGGATCCACGGCCGAGTGTGGGTCAGTGTGTCCCTTTCTCCCTGGTGGTGAAGTCTGTTCCTCATGGCTCATTCGATTTTGTTCAGGGCCTATTCTGCCCTTGGCCTTGTTCTAGGCACTGGGGCCATGGCAGTGAACAAAGATCCCTGTCTTCAAGGAGCTCACCAGCTGGTAGCGGGAGACATAAACAATAAGCATAATGAATGATTTGGTATACATGCTAGAAAGAGAAGATTATTTTTAAAAAAGAAACAGTAGGGCCGAGCACAGTGACTCGCCCACTGTCCCTGAGGCGCTGAGCACTGGCACTGCTGGACTTCCTTTCCCACGGTCTGACGACGTCTCACCCTACACACTCCCGATGCAGATACCGACCGGGGTGGCCCTTGCTCCACCAGGCTTCTCCGGGCTGGGTAGATGCTCTTCTCTGCAAAAGTTTTGAGTTCGTCGGGGCTAGACCAAAGCATGGACCAGGTAACGGACAAGACGCATTCACGTCTGTACTAACTGGTGGAGGTGCAGCTTTGTAAGGAGGGCTTAGCCCAGGCGTTCTTATCCTGCCCAGGTGTCAGTGGATGGTGTCGCCCAGCAGAAGTCCACTTTTGCTACATGGGTGGGACTCACTCACTCAAGAGAGCTGGCCTGGAGATCCACTAGGGTGCTCAGGACAACACATTTTTCTTCTCTTTAAGAAGAATTCTTGGGCCAATAATGAAATGGAATGCAAAAACTGATTCATGAAATCTGAAATGTGCACATTTGGGTGGAGGTCCACAGAGGAGGAAAAAACCCTGCTTCAGTCTGTGCATTCTCTGCAGCAAAGCAAAATAAGTCCACGTGCCCATTTTTGAAGTTACAAGGAGACTCTGACAAGTTTCCTTTAAACAACAGAAGGTGAATGGCATTAACTGTACTATACCCATGGTTACTATTTTCAAAGATTTATAAATTATTACTGCTAGTCTTTATAGTGTGCCATCTTTTTTCTGTTACTTCATTGAACCCAATTGTAGAAGGTTTTCGAATTCTTCTACCTTGTCCTCTGCCATCTCCAGGAATGGAGCCCTCAAAGAGAGAATACTGAACTATATTTCTGATTCCATTTCTAATTTGTCAAATTCCCTTTTGTCCCACTGTGCTTGACACTCCCATTTTGTGCAAATGGTGAAATTTTGTTGCAAGTTAATCTTATCCCAGGAGGTGGTTGGTATTGTTTCTATTTTGCTAAATGAGTTTGGCCCTTGACCTTTAAAAAAATAAACAAAGAAAGCATGATCATTGAAGACATACCACTTATTGATAGATTCTTTAAACAAGATTTTCCAATCATGGGTTAAATGTATTGCTTCTATGCAACATTGTGTAAGTTATCTTGAGGCAGCGTGTTCTTAATCAGCCAAGTCCATGCTTTAGAAGGATCAAGATGGTGCCTCATCTAATTTCCGACTGCTGATCTGCTAATTCTATCCATTCCAGAGCATGGTCTGTCTGCAGTCCTGATGAGTTTGCCCTGCTCTCAGCTGGGGTTGGTCTGTGAGCCCTACAGGAAGGTTGGTGGAGTGAAAGCCATCCTTATCCTGCTTCCTGAAGAGACAAGTAGACTCAGTGACTCTTCCTGGTTTCCCTGATTTGTAACTACTTGCTTCAGAAACTTTGGTTTCTTTTCTGTGATAATACAGCTTTGAGGAGTATGTTTTCAGCTTTTTGTCCATGTACCGAAAATTATATAAACTAGTTTCATAATATACAATTGCTCAATAATTAGAACAGGCATTTCACATCAAAATATTCATTCAGTTTTTATCTACTACCCAATGCAATATCCTCAAGAGTGCTGACTTATGAAATTATTCAAATAAGAAATTAACATTTTAAAAGTTCTCAGCTGATAAAAAAGTGCTGTGCTCTGTATCTTTCCCCTGGGAATGATTTAGCAATAGTAAGTAATAGTATATTTAGTGCAAATACATCCCATAAAGTAGTGTAATACTTAAATATAGAGTGGGAAGTAAAAAGAAAGTTATTTTGTTGGGGAAAGTGACCATAGTTGGAAAAAGGAATGTGCGTAGGTATTCCACTTCTGCTACTCAAGACTTACAGGGAGTTTCTGTTTAGTGCTTGATAGAAAGTTACCAAACCCCTGATAAAGGGTAATAATTCTGTCAACAGAGTGTAGACTTCCTGCAGGATCAGAGGGGCCCTGTCATGGCCTCCTCTTCTGAGAACTTGCTACAGTCAGTGACTGAGCATGATGAATATGATGGAAATAAAATTCTCCAGGTGGGCATTGGTTGTCCTGCCCCTCTGCTTTGGTAAGAGAGTCTCCGCTTCCCTGTGGGGAACACATGTCCAGGTATTTGAATATGGCTGATCTGCTCTCATGTCCCTCTTTCCCAAATACAGCTGAACATGTGGCCCAGGCCTGGCCCAGCAGAGGTCCCCTTTCCCATCCACAGTGACAAGTTCGGAGGTGGGCACACAAGCCGGACAGGACGGGATTTCCTCTAGGAGACCTGAGACATGGACACTGGAAGACAGAGATCCTTTTGTTCTTTGGGATCTGGAGTTCTACTTAATAAATATAGGCTCAGGGCTAGCAGTGGCCACTTTAGCAACATTGAAAATGACAGCCTAAAAGGGCTAAACAGCAGTGAGAAATGAAGAGTGCCCTAGCCAGGTAGCTCAGCTGGTTAGAGCATCGTCGCAATACGCCAAGGTTGTGGGTTCAATCCCTGGTCAGGACAAATACAAGAAGCAACCAATGAATGCATAAGTAAGTGAAATGACGAATTGATGTCTCCCTCCACCCCCCGCCATTCTGGGCAGAATCTTCTATAATCTTCTCTCTAAAGTCAATGAATAAAAAAATATGAGAAAAAGAAATGAAGAGAGAGAGAGAGATACCCAATGACATTGTTTGAATGCCAATAAACTGCATTTTGCTCTGAGTTAGTTTGAGATGGATTTCTGATTCTTGACTCTAAATGAGTGCTTCCATAGTCCCTACAAATGAGTAACTCACATGTTATTGCTCTTCCTGCTAATCATCAGCCTTGTGTTCCACACCTGCACCCAGTGGGGCGCACAGTGGGGTCCTTTGTCAGCAAAGCCTCGATCTCTGGCATGGGTCTAGTCTGTCATGAATTAGGTCACCAGGTCCTTCTGAGCCACTAAAAACTGGAGATTCCTGAAGGAATCCCTGCTTGTATGGTGCATGCGTGTATGTATAGCATTTCATTATTTTAATATCAGCTGGAGGTAAAACAAGCTAAGCGTGCCAGTGCAGTTTGTGGGACGTCCATTGCTCATTAATGAAGTATACAGAGGCATTTGTGAGGAAGCACGAGCAAGGACCTCAGCAAGCACGTGGGCAGTTTCCCACCTACATCAGATGAAACATGAAAGAGCAACTCTTAATTACAACCAAATATTAGCGCTGGCTCCTGGGAACTCATCATCCCATCTCAAGGTCTATATTTATGAAAATTTAAGCAATGTCTTAAAACGTGTTAATTTGTTCTTTGTTTATTTCTTTCCCTGACAGATTAATTTAGTCCAAGGGACTTTGGTTCTCAAGCGCTAGTATATCGATTGGGCCCACGTACGACAGAGCTAACAGCCTAGGGAGGAGATTTTGGTGGAAAACAAAAGTCTTTCTTGTAGTTTTCCTTAGGTAATTAACTTTTTATTTGCAGGCCTTGGAATGCTTCCAGTATTCTCTGGATTTGCATCTCTGACTTTCAGATCAATGGTTAATTTCATGAGAGGCTGAGAGCACGGGGAAAAAGCAAAAACAAAACAACAAAAAACCTTCAGGCTTGAAGAGCCAGTTGGAGCACACTGAGGCCGTAAGAAAAGTTATGTTGTTGTTTTTTCTACTGGGTGATAGCTTTCCAAGAACTTTTATGTAAAGAACAATTTAGACAGTAATAAGAGTATAAAGTGGTTCTGGAGAAGGAAAAGTGAGGGTGTAAGAGTTTATCACTTACGCAAACTTCTCTTGGTGAATTTTGGATCCGTCAGTTTGGATAATCCCACTGGGAATTCAAAGCAATGTTTGCAAAGTGCCATCCCTTTAAGGTCTATGTACTATCAGTTCTTTTATAGCCCAAGAACTGTACTGAGAAGGCTGGAACTTATACACTATAAATATCTGTATCTTTTAGAAAGAGAAAATACCAAATAGGTAATAAAGTTAGCCTAGAACCTATGTGTTCCCACGCCAACCTAGTGCCTGTAACCATATCAGAAGACTAACTTAAGCACAACAGAAAGCCCCCAGAAATGCACCTGTTCCCAAATTCCAGACACTTTCTTAAATGTGCTTGGATTTTGTCTACAGGTAATTTTAAAGGTGTACAAGTTTAAAACAGTGCATCAAAAGTCAATGACCCCAGTGACGTTATTTCCTCTTCACAAGAACAAATCAGCAAGCAAAGTAGAAACTTTTCTGTCACTCTTTACATTCCTGATTTCTATAAGCATTGTGCCTTAACCTAGAGCTTCTGTTAAATACAACACACCTACATTATTACCTATACAATGACACAGGCCAGTCAGGACACTAACGCAGATATTTTTACTGTGCAATGTCGCTTTTACAAATAGGCCGAACGGCACAAAGCTAGTCCTATTTACTGCTAGGGTGCACACGTGCACTTTAGGTGCCACTATCAGACGGAAGCACTAGCTGCTTAGGAGTGCTACAGTAGGCTGTATTACTTTTAGACTAAATATTTCTGTTCTTACCCATAAAGTGCCTCTCCCAGAAGAAAGATTTACATTCCCCACCCTGCTGAACACAAGTGGTCATATGACTTTCTTGGGCCAGTTAAATACACATACCTCAAAAGGATGTGTGTGTTGCTAGGTAGAAACTAGAATTGGTTTGCCAAGTCTCTGTACAACCACCAGCGATGCTCTGGCTGGAAACTGCTACTATATCAGCCTGGGTTCTGGAGAGAAGGGGATGCTGACCAGAGCCACCGCCGACACACAGTGGTAAGCCATGACTGACAAATACACCTTTGCAGGTGTAAACCACTAAGATGTGAGGGCTGTTTATTTCTGCAGCATAATCCAATCTATCCTGACAAAACAGCTGAAACTAAATATGTACACTTTATTTAACTGTTGATTACTTTGTACCTTATGAAATTGCCATTTGGTAGTAAAGAATGCTCTAAGAGCAGCAATCTCGTATGATCCCACTTACTATAGCTGAGAACAACTGAAATATAAATTTCTATTCATGAACGCTTTTCCTTTCAAACTATGATTGCTTATTAAGAGAAGAGCATATTTATTACTTGCATTTTCTTTTTATAAGGAACATCAGGGCAGAGTTATAAAAATGGTTGTAAAAAATTCACATTCCTAAATCCATAGTGATATCAATAATCAATGGAGCATCTTCCATGTGTCAGTCCCTAGGGATGTACTGGCAAGCAAGACAGACACAATCCCTGCCTTCATGGAGATTTCATTCTTCCTACTGATGGCGATCAATTCTAAGGTAAATTATCACAAATTATGATTAAGTGTAAACAAAGAACCAAATAAATTGTTTTAAGTCAGAAATACCTTGGAAAGGGAACTGAGAGATACGATGGTGTAAGGTGCCCCTCTGAGGAGCTAACACTTATTTTGAGGCCTAAAGAATGACAAGAGCCAGCCACGTGAAGACAGGGAAAAGTGTGTATGGGGTGGGGAGCATTCCAGGCTGAGGCGGCAGCAGCCACACACACCATATCCTTGTCTCCCAGGCAGATCAGCTCTAACCAGTGTGGCTGGTCTGTAGTGGGAAAAGGGATTGTAACATGAGATGAAGTGGGGGAAATAGCCTGTGGACAGGTCACGCAGGGCTTTGGTGGCCATGGAGGGGACTTGAATTTTAAGTACATGGGAAGCTATGGAAGGAGAATGAGAAGAAACAAGACAGGAGACAGTTTATTTCATTAACAAAGATCATCCTTGGCTGTTGTGGCTCAGTAGATTGAGTGCTGGATTGTCAACCAAAGGGTCGTGTGTTTGATTCCCAGTCAGGGCACATGCCTGGGTTGCAGGCCAGGTCCCCAGCATGGGGCATGCAAGAGGCTACCATACACTGATTTTTTCCCTCCCTTTCTTTCTCCTTCCCTTCCCCTCTCTGTAAAAATAAATCAATAAAATATTAAAAAAACAAACAAACAATGATCCTTATCTCAGGTGGGAGTCTTGTACATATGGAGGCACAAGCATGGAAGCAAGAAGCCCAGTGAGAAGGCAGGTCAGAGGCAATGGTTGTCTGACCCAGGTTGTGGTGGTGAAGAGAAAGAGAGGTGACAAGATCAAGAAATGAGTAGAAGTCAAAAACAGAACTTGCTGATAGATTGGATGTGAAAGGCGAGAGAAAGGGAACGATCAAAAATGACTTGCAGATTTCTGGCGTGGGTCCTCGGGCGGATGGCAGGCCGTTTACTGAGACAGGGAACACCAAGGGGAGATGAAGTCTTCTGAGGCTGTGAGGAAATCAAGAGTTCAGTTCCGGGCATGGCGGGCAAGGCATGCCTGTGAAACATCTGAGCGGAGATGTCAAGTGGAAAGCATGTCTGGAATCCAGAGAAACAATCTGGGCTGCACGTATTAACTGGAGAATCATCAACACATCAATGGCATTTCAGGTTTGGGGAACATATGTAGAGGGAGAAGGAAAAAGGTTCTCAAATGTCTGAGGAACTCTAGCATTAGAGGTTTTAGTAAGAAACAAAGAACAGCCATGAGGCAGGGGTGGGGGCGGGCCAGCGGGGGGGCGGGGGGGGGAGCCAGGAGGGTGAGTCCACACAGACACGAGGAACGGGAATGGCTCACAAAGGCTACGAGCAGTGGAATGAGGAACAGGGAAGTTCTCTGGGCCGGGCAACCTGGAGGGGTTCAGCGGCCCTGACGAGAGCGTTTCAGTAGAGCGATGAGCCCAACGGGTTCTGTGGGGGAGAAAATACTAGCCATAGGTACAGCAAAAATGTTTAAAAATTTGGCTAGGAAGGGGAAAAGGGAAGAAGGGTGAGGGAGGAGAGCCTGGAATTCTCAGATTTAAGGAGAAACTGTGAAAAATCCTGGAGGTAACTGAGTTTACCTGGCAGCTACTAGGTGGTTTTCTGCCATCAACAAAAACAGAGGCTTGAGAACTAGCAAACCAGTTATAACGCTGCCCATCTGCAGGTGTTATGTGGCCTCTCTCCGAAATGCCATGGTCCTTAAATGTCTTCTCCTCTCCCATTCTCCTTTCCTATATTCTGGAAGGAGTCTGTTTGGGTTACTTTAACTAATATAGCTTTCCCATCCTTTATCTTATTTTGTCTCTGAAGTTCTGAAAAATATGCAGTCATTGAACAATGTTCTGTTGAAGAGGGTTTTATTTTTTCCCTCTCACTCCAAAAATGCTGACCTAGTTGGTTTCCGTATCTCTTGGTACAGTTCACTTCCCTCTTAGCTTAAGGGCTATTGAATGAGAGTAAGATTTCATTACAAATTTTAGTCAAAACAATGTTTAATTAATATTTTAATTGAAAAATTCACACACTTTAAGTATAGGAAAAAAAGAAAAATAGCATGAATGAATAGGAACTCCTCCCCGGACCGCTAGTCCTTGCTGCAGAGAGAACCACCGGCATTACTGTATTGTGTGAAAGAGTCCAAAGCTGTAGCTCTTGTTCTTAAAGCCAAACCACCCCCATCCCTCACATGTAACTTCTACACTCTATGCCTTGCTTTTTCACATTTCAATATAACACGGAGGCTGTCCCACAGAAAAACATGTGACTCTAACTTTCTCGTGGCCTCGTAGTATTACATTTTTATGGCTGTGCCATCATTTAACAAATTTTCTATTGATAAACATGTAGGTTTTTCTTAGCATTTGAATAATATTTAAAAAGCTCTTAAGCAATTACACAAAACCTTTACCCAGCATCAATTAAATAGTTGTCATCCCAAATTCCAAAGAAAGTTAGGTTGGGAATAACTACTATTTTCATAGTTGCTGGCATGACAGACGGCTCTTTCCCCTATGCCACGCACAGACATCAGCAGCTCTAGTCTTTAGGAATGAGACGCATAAGCCAAAGGAATAGTAAGGAGAGAACAAACATGAAAGTTTAAGACACTTAGAAAAACAACCCTTCAGGATAAAGAAGTATGATACAGTCTCTCAAATAGTTCATGCAGCAAGTACATGGTGTTTTGTTTTTTCTCGGACAATTTGCTACAAGACTTTTCAAAATGGCAAATTTTCTAAAGATGCTTTCTTTCACACTTTATATTACATGGACGATTAGTATTTTCACTTTTAAACAATACTACTACTTTTTTGGGGGGGCCAGTTTTGTAGACTTACTTAATATATTACGGAAGCAAACTGGTCACAGTCTTCCCCTACGATGGATGGCCACTGATTGGGAGGTGGGTTCAGGGGCAGGGAGGTGGAGATTTGTGTGGAGACAGATAAAATAAAGTTTGGCTGTGAAAGTGGAAGTCAGTCTTTAAGATTTGTCTTTTATCTGTGAGCCCTGGAGAGACACTGAGGCTTCTGGTAAGAAGAAAGACATATACTAAAGAGCAGTGGCATGCAGAATGAGTCAGAGGAGGGACGAATCAAAAGGGAGAATCAAAAAGAACCCTGTAGGAGTCCAGGCTGAGGTGATGAAAACTTCGGCTGGAGTGAGAACAGCAGAAACAAAAAGGGAATCTTAGCCCCTTTTCTCTGTCCCAGCACCCTTGAGAAGTAAGACAAATGCCATTAATTAAGAGGATTTCACTCTGCTTTCAAAATTTTGTTGCAAATGCAACAGAAAGCCCAATTAAGAGCCTAAACCATAAAAGTGTGTCACTACAAATCACTAAAGTCTACATAAACAAGCAAGTGATTGTCTTCAGACCTTTGCTTACATCGAACGGGCTGCTTTTGCACTCATGACTGGTGCCCCACGAGCCATCATCGCCGTAAGGGAGCAAAGCAAGCCCTCCAAGAAGGGAAAATAGTCAACAATGACTATCCACGAATTTATATATAAAACAGTTCTAGAAATGATAAAAGATGTGGGTGGGGACATAATTAGGGGGTGGGAAAGATTTCTGTAAGCATGAGACCAAAGGCAATACTCTTAAAAAAAAAATACTGAGTAAAAAAAAAAAAATTTGACTACATCAAAATGCGAGGGGGGCGGGGAATCCTTTTAGCAAGAAAAAAAAAAAAGAAATAAAACAGCAAAGAAACCCAAAATAAAATTAAAAGACAAACAATAAAGTGGAAAAATATTAGTAACAACTACATATATTTAACAGATCACTATGCCTAATGTATAAAGAGCTATTACAAATCTTTGAGAGGACGATATTTCCTACCCAGAGTCTCTCCAGAGAAGAAAGCAGACTGGGCACACTTTCTGAATGCCTCTCCTCTGATGAAAGGCAGCCATCATTACCTGGAGTATGGCCAAATGGGTGCTCCCAGTACTGACAGAATTACATACTTTAGCTTGACGTAGTCCTTTCTCCTGGGCAGTAAGGAGAAAGAGGATGACTACGAACGTGACACGGAGGTGTGGGAGCAAGTCTTACAGAGTGAAACAAAGACGGGATGGGTGGAAACACAGAAAAAGTAGAGGAATATAAATCTATTTTCCAAGCAACACAACACATTGAGAAGAAGGTAAAAGTATCTAGAACAGGGGTGTCAAACTCATTTTCACTGGGGGCCACATCAGTCTTGCAGTTGCCTTCAAAGGGCCAAATGTCATTTAGGGCTGTGTAAATGTAACTACTCCTTAAGCAAGAGCTCGGCGTTGCTGCCAGGCAGAAACAAGGTGCCGGCCGGATGAAACAAGGTGGAGGGCCGGATTCGGCCTGCGGGCCTTGTGTTTGCCACTGTGATCTAAAACATAGGACCCAGCCTGCAGTAGGCACTTTATTAAATATGTATCAAATATATGCAAAGACATAACATGACTAGAGGCAAAGAGGCAGAGAGGAAATAGGTCCTGCCTTTAATAATAATTAAAATAATATCTAATTATATTATAATGGCTAATAGGTATATAATATATAATATAATAGGTACCAGATTCTTAGCTTAGAGCTCCAACATGGGTGATTTTATTTCATTCTCATAACAACCCTGTTAGATTGATATTTTTATCCCCATTTTACAGATTTAAAAACTGAAACGGAGGAAACAACCATTTCTCAAGTTTACAGTACTAGAAAATGGCCAGGTGATTCAAATTTGACTCGAGGGCCAAGGTTCTTACCACTAGTTCTACTTCCTCACTGACCATCCCTCATCAGCAGGTGGATCACATGCGGCCTCAGTGGACTGAGGCTGCGGCCACAAACCTGGTACTTGGAAGAAGGGCTGCAGTTCTGAATTTACACAAGGATGGCTGGCTTCCCCAAGTGTCCTGAAGCATCAGAATAGGCTAAGAGGCTGATAAACTAAAAAAGGAAAAGTTGTCACAAAATAGATGGCATTTCTGGGCCTTCTACCTTCCGGGCCGCACCGTTTACTCGGCCGGAGGCGGGCCCTGGTGCCGAGCACTGTCCATGGCAAGGGATTTGTTTGTGAGGCCCTTTGATGTCACGTGCATCCCAGGAACACCCAGCTAAGACAGGGAGAGCTGCTTCGTGTTTGTGCCTCTAAACAGAACCATTTGAGTACACAGACTGAAAGAGCAGGTCCGGGAACACTGCGTTTTCTCCAATACAGTGATTCATTACTAACGTCTTCATTTGGACACTGCAGTAGAATGTGAAGCCATATGCTTTAAATTAAAAACACACTAAGCAAATCACAAGTTTCTCAAGCTGGTGCTTAAAGTCTGTTTTGGCATCTGTTGGTTGCCAAAGACCCATATGATCCTGTAATTAAACAACAAATATTTTCTGCAAAATCAATCATTTTAGCTGTCCCCAAATGCTATGATTATGATGTTTAGATTCGATGTTGAAAAATAAGTTGCACAACTAGACTTTTTAGAATTGTTTGTTCCCTGTTCCAATACTGTCCTGATCTTTCTCTAGCCATCTTATTCCAATTCATTATATTAGAATGCTAAGCCTTTTAGTTACATGAGCAATAAACAGCAGAACCACAGAGCCAGAGATGCTGGCAGCAGAGACACCACTAATAGACACGATTATATCTCCTTGATCCCAAGACGCATTCACCAGGAGGCTGGTACCAGAATCAGCCAAGGGTCTTGGCTGCAGGCATCAAAAACCAACCAAGATCATCTGAAGTAAAAAGGGAATTCACTGGCAGGAGTCCAGGGGCTCACACTGTTGATGGAGAGGTGAAGAAGCCAGCCTGGACAATAGGCAGGAGCCGGGGCACACTGGAGGACCAGGCCTGCCTCCTGCTGTGCTCATGACTCCCCCTTCCCATGTCCTTGCCCAGCTGGCTCAAGAGTCTGGGGGGCACCAGCCCAGCAAGGCCTCTTTCAAGGGCTACTCCATGGCCCTCTGCAGTGGAAGAAAGGGAGGTGGCCCCTACTTCCCACCTAGAGGGTGAGGAGATTCCCTGAGGTAGATGAGGGGCCTGAGAGTAGGACAAGGTCAATGGTAGAGAGCCAAAAGTCCGGGTGCCACACGCCTAAAGTGGAGACCATTTTCTATTTTACAGCCATGTTTTCCTACCTAAGCAGAAAAATGTGTGGACAGAAAACCACCTCTGGTCATAGAAGAGGCAAAGGCAGGACAAAGCATCTAGTGAGCAGGGGCTGGCGCGCGAAAGGGATTCCTTTCTGAAGGAATCTGAGTGTCTTTCACAGGCCCGTGGCTGGTGAATGGCTCCTTCGGCCTACCTCGGCCTGGAGGTTGCTGTCTACAAAATGCATCATTTCTTATCCCCTAAAGGACTTCTCCACCCTGGAGGGCACAGTGAGGTGGGGAGGGTAGTGGTGGTTTGGGGAAGAGGAAGGAAAAAAATAAAACAGAGGAAGAGTTGCTTATTTCAAATGGGTCATCCTTCCCTCTGTGAATCTCATGGGTGGGAGAAAACATATCGTCAGAATTAAAGAATTTCATGGTCCAAATCAAGTCCAATCAGGAACGTGCAGGATGTGGAACAGCTAGAAACAGTGTTCTGCATGATTTACGCTGTACTCTGAGACCCAGCTGAACTTATATAAAAGCAAGCTCAAATGAGGAGAAGGCAGAGGGAGCCCAGGGGCTGGTAACAGTCAGCGCAGGGACCACCTAGGAGGTGAGATGCGAGGGACTCAAGGGCCAGCCCTCTCCTGGGCTGGGAACCAGAAACGACAGCTTTTTGGGGCAGGGGGTGGTAGGGTAGGGATGTCCCTCAGAATGGCTGTGATGAGGCTCTTGGATTATTTTCAGTATTCCAACAAATCCAGCCAGAATCATAAATAGGCTAATTAGAACTTCAAATTTCTTTCGTTTTGGCCTGAAATAAACTCACTCAACGTAATGCCATTGACTGTGTCATGCTGGTGGATTAAGTCCTCAAGGCAAGCATGCCTATACTTACTCAAGTGGAAAAGTTAATTTTATTAAATAAATTACGCCCTTGGGAGAAGACACAGATTTCAATATATATTATCCACGAGAGAGAATAATACGAGGTGTTATGAGTGGCAAAAATGTTGGGAACACCTGGATTCAAGCATTTTGACTGCAAAATTCCCCCACTAAGATGCAACTGTATTTGGAAAGAGTGGATTCATTAGCAAAGAGACCACAGAAGCCCCATTCATTCATTTGACTAACTGAGAAAGAGGCAATGGTGGCTGGGTGAAGAGAAGGGAGGCCTATAAAGGACCAGATGGCATGTTCTTTGGACCTGGGAGACCCCAGAATGTCCTTAAAGTTCTTAGAGATTAACAGCAAACAAGGAGAAGGCGGGGAAATAAGCAGTGGCAGAGATATACAGTTCATAATGATTTCTACCTCATAACTGGGTCTTGCCTGTCTAAAGCCATACTAGACAACTCATCTTCCTAGTGGCCACGAGGTCCCCATCTTCAGTTAAGGCGGTAAGTAGTGCTAGAACTACTGCTATTTTTTGAACACCTCCTACATCCTAGGGGCTGGGCTACCTCATTGGCATATATTATCATTTCTCCTCTCCACAAGTCTGCAAAAAATGGTTATTGTTCCTATTTTACAGATGAAACTTAGGTTCTGGGAGTAAGTACCTTGCCTGAGATCCACAGGAACTGAACGCGGGAGCCGGCTGTGAGCCTCTGGCTCCGGAGCCCGTCACTCTCCTGCACAGGCACTCTGGAGCCTGGGAAGACACTGTCCTTAGGCCCTCTCCATGCCAACCTCTCAGCTGAGTCACGTGTGGCCAATGAGGGTTGAATAATCACCTTCTGTGCCTGGTACTGGGCTGCCTTCAGTAAAACAGACAGAAAGGCGACTGATGAAGGTGAGTAAATCCGGTTCACGGTGTGTGTTGGGAGGAGAGTGTGTACACCCAGAGGAGCCATGAATAACAGAGAAAAGCAAGGGTAAAGGCTGCAAGGAGGAGGCAGGGACTGAGACACAGGTGGACTTGGGTTGGCACGTGAGAGGTTGGTCTTAGCTTGAGGCACGGTTCACGTCAACACACTGCCACTGGGTGGGAGAGCAGGGGGCTGCCTAGGCCCTGCCACCCTTCGGGCGATGATTTCATAGCACGAAGTTGCCATTTTGTTTAGTTCCCAACACCAGCGGTAAATTCCCATTTGCTGTTAGATAATGTGTTAGATGTCTGTTAGCTCAAGTGATAGAAACCATTTCAAAGTTGTTTCCTTAAAACAGGAAACATTGGTTTATTTGACAGAATAGGCTGGAAGGAAGAGCTGGCTTCAGGTTTTCCAGGGGATTATGTCATGTAATCTTAAATCATGTGACCTTGTATGCCTGCAGTCCCTCCTTGCCTCCATCTCCAAGCTCTGCTCCTCTCCACACACTGGCGACACTTGCTTTTCCTTTGTACAGCCTTCCTCTGCTTGGCCGTGGGTGGTGCTGAGAGTGGTGCGGTGGGAGGATGTGACACTGGGGGTGGGAGGTGGCCACGTCTGAAATCTCAGGCCTGCCTTGAGGCATTTATCCTACTCTGGACCAATCACAGTGGCCGAGGGGAATAGGTGATTCTGATAGACCAGACTTGGGTTACATATCCAAAGTTTTGACCAGGAGTTAGCATAATTTGCCAGAGTGCCTCATCAAAATCACAATGAAGTGTGTGTGTTGGGGACAATCTCCCAAAGGGAAGAAGGTGACATAATCAGAAGAAGCAGAGAAGAAAAAATGCTGGGCTGACAATGCTAACAGTTGTAGGTTACAGTGTCCTCACGAATGTACAATAGCAGTGAGCTCCATGAAACAGTCTCTCTGAAAAATGGCCAGACATCTCATGACATAGGAAAATCTTACAAATGCTCCTGACTAATGACTACCAGGGTGCACATCAGAGAGAGTTGAAAAGAAAAGAAAAAAAAAAAAACAGTGGAAAGCCAAGGCTGCATCATGTTCAAGTGTATGGAGCTCATTTATTTTAAGACGTGCAGTTCTCTTTTAATTATTTATAATACCTCACAGCACACTGTAAATGGATCCCAGTATGTCTTGTGAGAATAATGATGTTGTAGGACTAAC
Source organism: Micronycteris hirsuta (assembly GCA_004026765.1). Taxonomy (NCBI): domain Eukaryota; kingdom Metazoa; phylum Chordata; class Mammalia; order Chiroptera; family Phyllostomidae; genus Micronycteris; species Micronycteris hirsuta. The sequence continues at coordinate 6,348 of PVJI01011577.1, read as the reverse complement.
AGGCCTCACTCCAGTCTCTGTTCTCCAGATCTTGCGAAGAGGTGGGAGAAGTGCAAGTTGATATTCAGGTCCGTTTATATGCTTGGAGATGAATCTTTTCTATGCAAGGGGCTGTGGGTCCTGGGAAAACTCTGTGAACCTCAGTGTAAAATGAAGATGATAAGACTCTCCTCGAAGTTGGTGAGGGATTCATTCATTACTCTGTTCAAAGTGTCAGTTGTGTTTGTCGAGCATTTACCATGGCTATGTGATGGGTACCAAGGATACATCACTAAACAGCATGGAAAGGATCCCTGACCTCAGTGAGGGAGATGGATGAAAGGAAATGATATTCAAAAGGCCCCATGGCATAGAACCTGGTACACAGTTAGTGCTCAATAAATGTGAATTGCCCTCCCCTGACTTTCCCTGCCAATCCACTCACTTACCTTGTCTTAATCTAAAGATGATGGCAAGCCTCTTAATTTCTTTGAGTCTCTGTTTCCTCATGGGTTTATTGAGGGTTTTATGGAGACTTTTTGATGTTTCTTCTTGCTCGAAAACTGTGAAAATCTTTGGTTCCCTTTCCTCTCCACCCAGGGCTCAGAGAATGGGCTTATTAAAGGGAATTTCATTGGAGACTATCACTTGAATCCTGTCTTTGAAGAGCAGCTTCATTATTGTTGTTAAGCTGGCCCTATACCATCAACCTGACCCCAATATAAAGCTTGTTAGAGACACATTGCTGCCCCACCCCACCTAAAACATTCTCGAAAAGCACCTCCATCAACAGAAAGGCACATATAAGACTGATTTCATAATACCCATAAAAGGCAGTACAGTTATAATAAGGGATTTCACTCAGATAGATTTGGGTGGAATCTCAGCACTAGCTATGGGATTTTTGACAAATGATTTAACCTCTTCACACCTCATTTTCCACATGTGTAAATGGGGATAAAATAGTCTACTTTATCCCTGGCTGGTGTGGCTCAGTGGACTGAATGCTGCTGGCCTGTGAACAGAAAGGTTGTAGGTTCAATGTTCAATTCCCAGTCAGGGCATATGCCTGGGTTGCAGGCCAGGTTTTCCGGTTGCAAGAGGCAACCAATTGATTTATCTCTCACACATTGATCTTCCTCTCTTTCTCCCTCTCTTCCCCTCTCTCTAAGAAGTAAATATATAAAATCTTAAAAAAAAATCGACTCCAGCAGAGATATTGAGGATTGAATAATAGTGTATGGGTGGGTACCTGGTGTGGAGCAGGTATTTAGTAAATGAAATACAAGTATAGCTTGGAGATGCTGGAGATTTTGTTCCAGAGCACTGCTATAAAGCCAATATCACAATAAAGCAAGTTGTTCATCTTTTTGCTGGTGAAGGGTCTTGCCTTCAAGTCACAAAAAATACAATGTCTGTGAAGTGCAATAAAGCAAAGTGCAAAACGAAGTATGCCTGTATACCACCTGGAGTTAAGAAGTGACTGCATGTTAATTGCAGAATGGTAAGTGTAGGGAGTTTCTGCTGGAAGGCACCTGCAGCTGGCTCTGGATTTGTACTCTCAAGCTTCACGCATTCAAAATGAGTTTAATACATAATAGTTGTGCATTCTGTATATATATTATTCTTTTAGCAAAAGACTGGGGGGAGGAGACGTTGAGCAAGTTAACCAGGAAGTGCGGTGCTCCCCTGTGAAACAAGAGGGCTGGACTTGGTGACCTTTAAGATCCTTTTCACTTCTAAAGTTTTAGAATTCAAGGTTTTGTTGAAAATCTGTGGGAGAATTTGCCAAAAAAGGAAAAAAAAAATGTCTTTTTGTCTCACTCTGCTTCACTCTCCCTTTCCACACTGGACCTGCCAACCGGTGACTGTCAGCCACCCTTTGTTATCACTGACCTCTGTTGTCCTTGGCCTCAGGTTTTCACAGAAAATCTCTCCTGTCCACTGAAATGTGAAAAGGTATGATTTACAACCCGGCAACTCTTTGATTTTTAATTTTTGATCTCAGAGAAAGTGGTCTGAACTCACTTAGCATGATCATGAGAAATAATAGAGGCCCTAGGTACCTTTAACACAGAGGCCCAAGGGTGTGAGGCCTCCCGAGCGTGAGATTAATGCTGTGAAGGTCTAACATTGCAGGCACATATTGACACCGCACAAGCTCTTAAATCCACAGGAAGCCGCTGGTGCTCAAAGGAGAGCGATCAAAAACCTAAATTAATAATTATGTCAATAGATTTTGCTAAGGAAGGAAAGAAAAAATTATCATGCCTGAGGCTACTGGAAAAAAAAAAGTTCCCAGTAGCAGGGGAGAAGTAATAAAGCATTCAAAGGCCCACTTTTAAATGTCAAGAGCAAGTGTGGTATCATGGCCTTCTTCTTCCAGCCCACTGCTAAGGAACCCGTGGTTTCTCAATATGGGGACATTCTCTCAAGTTAAGGACTCAAATATGCCACTGCAAAGTCGAAAGTCTGAGGGACTGTGAGCGTGAAGAGAGCAGTTCGGCCAAGTGGTTTTCCCTGCGGCGCCCTGGAGATCCCAATTGAGAGAAGCCACTTTTGAATGGCTTCCATGTCTGGGGTTTACAGCTAATGAACTTTTCCATTATGGCCCCAACCCCCCATGAACAGATTTCACTTTTCATCCACCCGTAAGGAAGGAGCCAGGCACAAAGCAGACCAAGAACTCACCGGATACTCTCCTCCTCGCACCGGCTAAGGCTATTTTCTTCAAACTTAACAAAACCAAACCATTTCTCTTGCTGTTACAAGAAGCAGTGCACAATATTTGTTTGCGAACATCTTAGGGTGTTAACTCATACTCAAAGGAGAATATTTAGGATTGAACTTTTGAGAAAAACCCTCAATTTTTGAATCTTTGTACTTTCATTCATAGGAAAGAACACACACTCTCCTATGCCTTTTGGTTGTTTTCCGAGAAAGTAACTCTACCAAGACTTTTGTCACAGAAACTAACTTCCAATTTCCTTATTTTCTTTTTGAAAACAGCTAACATTTAATTGTGACATTTTAAAGTTGTACAGGTGTTTTAACATCTGCCCTCTCCCCCTATACTTAGTCTCTCTCTCATTTTTTTAAAAGAGATTTACTTATTTATTTTTAGACAGAAGGGAAGGGAGGGAGAAAGAGAGGGAGAGAAACAGCAATGTGTGGTTGCCTTTCATGTGGCCCCCTCTGGAGACCTGGCCTGCAACCCAGGCATGTGCCCTGACTGGGAATCGAACTGGTGACCCCTTGGTTCGCAGCCCGCACTCAGTCTACTGAGCTACACCAGCCAGGCAGGGCCTTAGCGTCTTTAAAATGACAGAAATACACCAATCACAGGTTTAATGGTTTTCATAAGTTAACCCCATCAGTTCCTACTTGCACACTCTTTGAAGCACTAGATAGACCCAACAGTGGCCAACAGTGAATTTCAGACCTGCAGAGTTTAAAAGTTCAAGTTCTCTGAGCATTCTGTGTGGCAGTTGCACTTGTCCAAAATTATACCCTCCCTGTAGTTGGGGCACTTTAAATGTACCAATGAAAAAAGCTTTTCCCCCAGTCAAGGGGAAGGAAAATCACTCCTCAAACCCAACAGATCTGGCTGGGAGGTCTTTCGTCTGGTCCTGTCTCTTCGGGCTTATTTTTTTGCAGTGGAGCCAGAGAGACCGAAATCTAACCCGAGTCACAGGAACAAGACAGTGATGGCTATAAAGGGCGTAGCCGGGAGCAGCTGAGATACCCCTTTGCCTCCCACATCCAGTATATGGGCCCCACAGAAAAACAACAAAAATAACAGGTCCGCAAAATACAAAAGCTCGACTTACAAAATCTATTCATCCAGGGGTGGTGGAAGGCAGGAAGGGGAGGTGGGAGGGTAAATGGCACAGGGAGAAAAAAGTGAAATCAGTCCAGGCACAGGGGCTGGCAAACACCAGGAAAGTGCTGCAGAAAAACCTGTGGTTCTTTCAGACTCATAGGTGTTAAAAATCCACATATTGGCGTCAGGAAGATAGTGCCTTCCGTGCACCAGAGACAAAATCCCCAATTCCTCAGAAGGAAATATGCAGAGGGTCCTTGGCAGAGTGGGGCCTGCCTTCCCTGGTGGGGAGGTGAAGAAGGGAAGAGCTGTGCAGCCTCCTTTCAATCTCCCTCCCCCCAACCCCCCTCCCCCACAGCAGGTGACTCAGTGGCCTGGAGCAGCCTTTAGTTTGGTAGATGAATGTGGTGAAGGGAACTTCTCTGCAGAGATTGAACTACTCAGGTCAGACTGCAGGTAGGCCATCCTGTGGCAGTCTGTTGCTTAAGAAAACCACCAAGAAGATGAGGCCCAACTAGAAAAGGTAAGCGTTGTTAGGGGTCTTTGCTTCACTGGCGCTGATAATGAAGGAAGGAATGAGGATAGAGAAGAGGCAGCCCCTGATAAAGTATGAGAACTGCATTGCCCTGAGGAAAGCCAAGGGCAAACCAATTCTGAAGTAGTAAGGCCAGTTCCTCTCCATGCTTGACAATTGCTGGTGCATTTCCATTCCTTTACTGAACTAACAATATTCGTAGCAGTAGAGTGAGTACAGAAGGGACACGTGCAGGACACTAACCAGCTGCCCAGCAAGGTGGGTGGGAAAGAGACTCGCAGACACCCCCTGGATGAGGAAGAGAGCCTGGAGCGGAAGGTGGAAGAGCATGTCAGCAATGATTTTGATAACACTAGGGAGTGGTGGAGGCTTCCGCCCTGCTGTTGAGTTGGCCAAATGGTCCATATGTTTTTTTTCCATAAAATAAAAGACATATTTTTCATTTTTACCAATAACCTTATTGATTTGGATATTTTGAGTGTGTCAGCTGTCTCCCACATGGTATACCTTTGATTGTTCTCAATTAATGTCTTCATTTGATCGCTACCATCTTCAACTGGTCTACCCGATTGTGGAGCATCATCCAGCGAGAAATCTCCAGCGTGAAACTTCACAAACCACTTTTGACACATTTGATCAGTCACACCACCTTCTCCATACACTGAATAAATCTTTTTTTTTTTTGCATTTCAGTTGTGTTTCTACCGTTCTTGAAATAATAAAGCCTAATATGCCAAAATGTTGCATATCTTCTTCCACCTTCAATATTAAAATGGCAACACAAAAATTCACCAATGTTGTTAAGTTTCTTCTAAATTCATGCTGATATGACAGCTGTCATAATACAATCTAACAAAATTGCTTCGAATGAAGTTAAAGACAACTAAGCACTATTAGAGCCACTGCACAGGAAAAACTAAATGAACATTTTGGCCAACCCAGTACATAGAGGAGAGGGAAGCATCCCAATATCTTTCATCATGAAGAACCCGGCAGCTCTGAGGCCCAGCTCCTGCCCAGCTCCTCACCCACTGTGGGCCGTCTGGGTCCTCTGTGCTGGACCAGACCCACCCGCTGCCACTGCGACAGTTCCAGGGCTGAGGTCACTGTGCCCGCGCTGGGCGCCCAGGCCATGAGGGACAGTGGGAAGTCGATGGGGGCAGAGCCTCCTTTTAAAATATAAAGAAATATATATTTGGAGACTTCCACCAAGATGGCAGCATAGGTGGATGCACTCGCCACCCGCACAACCAGAGAGTTTAAACAACGAATGCAATAGCGAAAAATAAACAACCAGAACAGACAGAAATGAACTTAAGTGAAGTTCGACACCCAAGAGGTTGGAGAGGACAAACATCTAGTCCGGTAAGCGGGGCAGAACCAAGCGGAGGAGCGGAGTGAGAGGCAGTTTGCCCAGAGGGACTCACAATGCGAGTGCCTAAACAAAACACTGAACAACGGTTGAACGCCGCAGGCCAGCGGCGTTTCTGGAGAGGCCAGTGGGAGCCAGCAGGGCCGAGACTGGCAGAAAAGGTGGTGGGGAACTAGGGAGCGGAGGGGTATTGGGAGCCAGCGGTGATCGACAGTCACCATTGCTCCCTCCCAGGCCCCACCCCCAGAGGAAACATCACCAACAAAATGACCCAGGTTGCCGGGCACCAGCGATCCAACAAGTGCACCGAGATAAAAAGAATGAAAATGGTCAAAATGAAAGATCAGAACAAATTACAACTAACGGATGACAACATAGTCAACGTATCAGATGCTCAGTTCAAAACGCTGGTAATCAAAATGCTAACAAAACTGGAAGAAAGGTGGATGCAAATAAATGAACAAATGAAGAACATGATAAAGATAATGAGGGGTGATCTACAGGGAACCAATAGGGAAAAAAGGAAGCTGGGACTTAAACCAATAGTGTAGACCAGAAGGAAAAGACAAGAATTCAAAAAAATGAGGAGGGGAAAAAAAGGGGGGAAGATGGCGGCGAGTTAGGAGGAACAGAGTTTAC